>JANAVB010035457.1:0-54027 GCA_029216955.1 Iris pallida
TCTGCAATTTCTGCCACAAAGAGGGGCACATGGCCAACGAGTGCTGATTGAAGAACGGAGCATGCTTCGGGTGCGGCCGAATGGACCACATCGCACGCAACTGTCCGGAGAAGCCAAACCAGCGCCCCAACAACATCATCAGAACCGAGGCCAAGCACCTCGGGCTCTACCGACCATACAAGAATGGCCAAGACCGTCGCCCCAATGCTCAGGGCGCGTCTACGCCATGACTCGAGACGAAGTGTTCGCATCTGACACAGTCGTGACAGGTATAATGCAATTCAATAATAACATGTTCGTGTATTGTTTGATTCAGGTGCCACGCATAGTTTATATCGGCGGTCTTCACCGCCGAGCACAAGTTTTCCCTGATACCGCTAGGTCTCAATCTTACTGTTAACGTACCGTCGGGCATGCACTACTTGCAAATTTAGTCGCGGAGATGGAATCATCTATATATGTGGTCAAAAGATCAGTCTTGATGCGATAGTTCTACGACATCATTCTGGGGATGGATGGCTCGGGCCGTGTAACGCAACCATAGACTGTGCTGAAAAGAGGGTTATATTTCGCATACCTAGAGTGCCTGAATTTTGCTATTCGTGTGGTGAGGCATCGCCGACCTGCATGGTGATCTCCGAATATCTGCTCGACGGATGCTACATGCCGGGTGTAGGCTATCTAGCGTTCATTCGAGACATGCGATATGATGGTACAAACGCGGGTTAGACCGACGTTGTGGCAGAATTCTAGATGTGTTCCCGGACGAACTGCCCGGTATGCCACCAAATCGAGAGATTGAGTTTACTATTGATATATTTCTCGATACCCGACCGATCTCTAAAGCCCCGTACAGAATGGTCCCTGCAGATCATAAAGAACTCAAAGTACAGTTGCAAGAGTTGTTCGACAAGGGATTCATTCGACCCAGCGTCTCACCATGGGGAGCGCCCGTGCTGTTCGTCAAGAAAAAGGATGGCTCTCTGCGTCTTTGTATCGACTACCGCGAGCTGAAATAAAGCCACCGTCCGGAACAAATTCTCCTGCCCCGCATAGACGATCTGTTGATCAGCTGCAAGGAGCTACGGTGTTCTCTAAAATTGATCTGCGCTCGGGTTACCATCAACTCAAGATCAAGCCGGACGATGTGCCAAAGTCTGCCTTTCGCACTCGATACGGCCATTACGAATTCCTGGTAATACGTTCGGCCTAACGAACGCCCAGCTGCTTTTATGGATTTGATGAATCGGGTGTTCCGACCATTCCTCGATAAGTTCGTAGTAGTCTTATCGACGATATACTCGTCTACTCGAAGAATAGGCAGCAACACACTGAGCATCTACGGACCGTACTTTAGACCCTTCAAGAAAATCAGTTGTATGCGAAGCGAAGCAAATGTGAATTTTGGCTGAGCAGCGTCGCATTCCTCGGACATTATTTCAGCTGAAGGCATTGCGGTCGACCCAAAGAAAGTTGAAGCCGTTGTCGATTGGAAATGGCCAACATCCGTCGGCGAGATTCAATGTTTCCTTGGCTTAGCGGGATACTACCAACGCTTCGTGAAAGACTTCGCAAAGATCGCATCGCCTCTGACTCGCCTCACCCAGAAAGGAGTCGTATTTGAATGGTCAGACGACTGCGAAGCTTCATTCCAAGAGTTAAAGCAACGGCTCGTCTCGGCCCCGATACTCGTATTTCCAGAAGGGACTGAGGGTTTCCAGATATTCAGCAAAGCGTCCGGTCAGGGCTTGGGGTGTGTGATGATGCAGCAAAACAAGGTGATATCTTTGCTTTCCGACAGATAAAGCCGCTCGAGAAGAACTATCCTACTCGGACCTGGAGTTAGCGGCGATTGTGTTCGCGTTGAAATTGTGGCGTCACTACTTTATGGCGTGGCATACACGATCTATACCAATCATAAGAGCCTCAAGTATCTATTTACGCAAAAGGAACTGAACTTGCGGCAAAGACGTTGGCTTGAACTGATCAAGGATTACGACTGACTATGACTATACCCCGGGAAAAGGTAATGTTGTGGCGGACGCTCTGATTCGAAAGTATATCGCCTCGCTATCCATCGATCACAGGCTGCTATGCGACCTTGAAGAGATGGGCATCGAACTTCGAGTCCGATTCATGAATATGCAGTTGGCAAAGTTGCAGTTAGAGTCGAGCTTGCAAGAAAAGATCAAGACCGCTCAAAAAGACGATCGTACCTGAAGAAGATGTGAGAGCTAATCTCGACGGGTAGGGAACCGACTTTGCGGAAGACGAAATCGGTATGTTTGATTGAAGGGCAGGCTATGCTTTCGGACGATTCAGAACTTAGAAAGGAGATATTGTCGGAGGCGCACTATGCGAAGTACACCTTGCATCCCGGTAGCACGAAGATGTACAAGGACCTCCGCACAAACTTCTGGTGGCACGGGATAAAAAAAGATGTAGTACTTTTGTGTCACAATGCATGGCCTGTCAGCAGGTAAAAGCTAAACACCAGAGACCGGGCAGGAAGATGCAGAATCTGGCAATTCCGAAATAGAAATGGCAGCACGTGTGCATGGATTTTATTATTGGTCTGTCGAAGACGCTACGAGGAAATGATGCCATCTAGGTCATCGTCGATCGACTAACCAAGTCAGCGCACTTCATTGCCATTAAAGTTACTTGGAGCGTTGATCGCATGACGTAGATTTATCTTGATGAGATAGTACGGCTGCACGGAGTTCCAGTATCCATCGTCTTCGATCGGGATTCACGGTTTATGTCACGATTTTGGAGTAGCCTTCAGTCGGCTCTAGGTACCAAGTTGCAGTTCAGCTCAGCTTACCATCCTCAGACCGACGGCCAAACGGAGCGCGTCAATCAGATTCTCGAAGACATGCTACGACTTTGCGCAATTGATTTCAAATCAAGCTGGGATGTTCATCTACCTCTGGCTGAATTTGCATATAATAACAACTATCAATCCAGCATCCAAATGGCATCGTTTGAAGCCTGTACGGACGAAAGTGCCGATCACCCATTTGCTCGAACGAAGTCGGAGAGCAGCAGATTCTCAGCCCGGAACTGGTGGAGCTGACTATACAAAAAGTTTGGCTCATTCGGAAAAGATTAAAGACCGCACAGAGTCGTCAAAAAATTTATGCGAACGTTCATCGTCTACCCCTCGAGTTTCAAGAAGGCGATCACGTATTTCTCAAAGTGTCGCCCATGCGAGGAGTTACTCGGTTCGGCACGAAGGAAAAGTTGAGTCCGAGATTCGTTGGGCCATTCGAAATACTTGAACGGGTCGCCCCAGTAGCCTATAGAATTGTCCTATCGTCGGCGCTTGAAGGTGTACACAATGTCTTCCACGTCTCTCAGTTGCGGAAGTAAGTGCACGACCCTAGCCACGTGGTAGATTTTGGCCAGCTGGAGCTAAAGTCCGACTTATCTTACGTCGAAGAGCCAGTTCAAATCTTAGAAAGCAAGGATAAGCTGCTGCGGAATCGAGCGATCCCTCTCGTCCGCGTCCTCTGGAGGAACCATTCGGTCGAAGAGTCGACGTGGGAGCTTGAATCAAAAATGAAGGAGAAATTTTCTTCATTATTCTCGTATAGGTAGGTTCTATCCTTAAGTTTCGAGGACGAAACTTTTTATTAGTTGGTTATGGTGTAGTGCCCCGTCCCTACATTGTACCCCATTTTCGTCTACGGGATGTGCGAGAAAGGAACACTGTCGCTATCGATTCGGTCGGGACCGATAGTTCGGAATCGGCCGAGTCGATCGAACGGGAACGGTTGAATTAAGATCAATTTTATGTTATGGAATGGCTTCTTCAAAACCAAGTCCCATATTCAGCGGGTTGCGCCTCGAGGATTGAATCTGCGGCTGAGTCGGAAGAGACCTCCCGTTGCTCTGATTTCCATGTCGCACTTGATTTAGCTTTGGCTTTGGTTTTCGTGAATGGTTTTTCGTGAATATTTCCGAATGAGTTTCGTGACTTGCGTTTTCGAGCTTCGCATTCATATCGAAATTTCTTGAATTATACAGTGTTCTAATCAGTTGCTTATGCAATTGCAGGTGATTGCGTAGGCGACGTCAGTGCAGCCAACCAGTTGCTTGCTCGAAGCAAGTCTAAGGCGAGTGGCTGACCTCCTTTGCCTCGTCCCTTTACTTCAAAATCAATATGAATTTAAATGAATGCTTGTCATAATAGTGTAGAATCAAAGAAATTGTGGCACGATTCTTCACGAAACACTTGCTATCAAACTGCCGATATTGAAAATGGAAAACATGCTTCCTTATACAATTCCACTTAGCCTATGCAAAACAATGAATGAATCGATTAACGTTTATCGTAACGATATAGCTAAGTGAGTAAATCGACTAAGTTCAAAACAAAGGCTAAGTTTCGCACATAAAAGATAAAGGATAAGGTTCTAGAAAAGAGATAGCATATTTTAAGACTCTGCAAAACGATCATTGGACAACTTGTCGACAAGGTGTAGTTTCCTTGAACGGTTGCCTAGGCCAAGGGACCGATTCGGTCCGGGAGGAACGAGTATAGCAAGCGCCAGCCTTTCATTGGCGTGGGTTATGCGAAAACTTTTGCACAGGGCTCGCTACCCGCCGCGAAATGGTCGCCGTCTAACCCAGCTATAGTCCGTGATGGCTTGACATTGCCAGTGGCCTTCATACCCTTTCACAGCTTAACTAATGCACGTGACACGGGATAAATATGATAGCTGCTTAATATTTACAAATTTATTTGCTTGCCTCGAAACATGTTAACATGCAAGGATGGTTAGAAAGATCACATAAATAGCTTGCTAACGTGTTTATAAAACTGTTTGAATCAAATGCAGAGCTTGAAATTTAATTAGCCATTCGCCAGTACATGTGATCGTACTGATCCTCGCTCTTTGCAGGTCTCGCAAATCAGGAAGGGCGCGCCAACTAGCTCAGCGACGTTCGTGATTTTGAAGCTTCGGCCGTACGTCGAAGATTTGTCCCGCGACTCCACTTTTGAAGACTCTTAACTGTCCAAGGAAGACGGCTCAGCGTCCCTCCATTCTAGGTCAATGGAGTACTTTGTGTATATTGAGGGATGTGTGCAATGTATGGAACGGCTATCTCATCGGAACTCTTTTTTAATTGAGTCATGTTATAGCCCGTACGGCACGAGTCATGTACTGGAGTCTGTAAATGATGTTCAATATCAATAAAGATCAAGTTTCCTTTACTTAATGTGTGATTCAATTTATCTGCGTTAGATCTCGTGTCTCAGATTACCTTGACTATGCCTTGTGCGATCGTAAATTAGGTTCGCACGGCATCACGTCCGGGGGATGACTATCGATTCTACGGAATCGAGGCATGATACGAGTCATTATCAGTAAGGCTCAATATACTTATTGGTAATGGTCTTGCGGGGGTAGATAGAGTCTTTTTCTCGTATCGAATCGTAGTTAGTGGTAGAGAGTTTTTCGCTAGATTGATAGAATTTTCGATGGCCGACTATGATGTGGTTCTAGGAATAGATTAGTTGAAGGGTTAATACGCAAGAGTAGACTGTCATATTGGCAGAATTATTTTTGGTATTCCAGGTGAACCAGAGTTTTCATTTTCCAGAGGCGAAGTAGAACCTTCTCCACCAGTCTTGCGGATGGCAGTAGCAGTTCAGTTTTCCAAGTAGTAGAAAAGTTTCCTGATGTATTTCCCGAAGAGCTTCTAAGCATGCCCCCAGAGAGAGATATAGAGTTCACCATTGATTTGCTTCCAGGAACGACACCAGTATCGGAAAGATTCTACATAATGGCACCTTCAGAATTGGAGATCCTGTACAAGATGATTGAAGAACTCAGAACCAAGGGATTCATTCGTGCTAGTGGATCACCTTGGGGAGTCCCGATGCTTCTACTAAAGAAGAAGGATGGTATGTTAAGATTAAATATTGATTATCGTACCTTAAACTCTGTAACAATCAAGAATAGATATCTCCTACCAAGGATAGATGATTTATTTGATCAACTCAGTGGAGCAGCAGTATTCTCGAAGAATGATTTGCGGCCAGGATACAATTAGATCAGAGTAAGAGAGCAAGACATCCCGAAGACAACATTCAGATCAAGATATGGACATTGGAAGTTCCTTGTTATGCTATTTGGAGCGACCAATGCGCCAGCCGTATTCGTGAACCTCATGAATCTTATCTTCATGTCCTATTTGGACCAGTTGGTGATAATGTTTATAGACGACATCTTAGTCTATTGCAAGAATAAGGCAGAGCATGAGCAGCATCTCCGTGTAGTTCTTCAGATTCTCAGGGAGCACCAGTTGTACGCGAAGTTCAGTAAGTGCAAATTTTGGCTGGATCGCATTTCGTACTTAGGTCATATCGTCACCAGAGGTGGAGTGAAAGTGGACCCCCAAAAGATAGTGGCTATAGAGACATGGCCAGTACCCAGAACCGTCGCAGAAGTTCGAAGTTTCCTAGGATTGGCCGGCTATTACCAGCGGTTTGTATCAGACTTTACTCGAATTTCAGCACTATTTACGCAGTTGACCCGCAAGGATGTGCAGTTTGCTTGGACAACAGAGTATCAGAGTTCATTTGAGAAGTTGAAGTAAGAATTGATGACAGCCCCCATTCTCACGCTTCCAGATGGAACTGGAGGATTTTTGGTTTATTGTGATGCTTCCGACAGAGGATTGGGATGCGTCTTGATGTAGCATGGTAAGGTAGTAGCTTATGCGTCACGTCAGCTTCATGATCATGAGAGGAATTATCTAACCTACGATTTGAAATTAGCAGTGGTTTTCGCACTTAAGTTGTGGAGGCATTATTTGGATGGAGATCGGGTGAAAATTTTTACCGACCACAAGAGTCTTAAGTATGTGTTTACCCAGAAAGATCTTAATATGTGTCAGAGGAGATGGCTGGAACTAGAAGATTTTCACCGACAATGAAGACCGAAACTCTCTATTTATAGGAGAGGAGAGCAACAAAAGGATGCCCCCACCGTCAACGTATCCCTGTCTTCTTGCTTTAAAAAGGGTGGTAGTGAAGAAATCAAGAACGAAGCAGCAAAGATGCACCCAAGGAACTAGTTAGGTAGTAGACCTCGCATGAAGGTTGGAGAATTTAATCAAATTTGCATACAATTTTTTAAGCCTGATTAATGTTTTTCTTAGGTGTCTTTTTCTCTATGCCGGCAAGCAACGCCAAGAAGATGATTCGGCCATCAAAGAGAGGATTGGAACCGTGTCCATCTCTATCTCTATGGGACCTTCTGATTTATCCAAAGGAGTGCACCCACACGGACCTAATTAGTCTGTCTTTTAGATTTTAGGTTGTAGTTTGGGAGAGAGAATTTTCCTTGCACATAGCAACATTTGAAAATCTAGAGCTAATTTTCGGAAAACTAGTTGGGCTAGCGTTAGATAATTCCCATTTAAGCAGGTGTTCATACGAGAATCCATGAAGCAATAACTTTTCGTTTTCTTATTGGACGCTCTAACACCAAATAAAATAATAGTGGATGATAATTCAAAATGTATATTTAGTATAGGTAATATTCATCAGAAATACAACTTATCACAATGACTATAAATTTAAGTGAAGAGGGTTATTAGCGTGAAGGAACACAGTTTGGTTTGTGGAGTTTGGTTTGAGGGTGAAGAGAGTTAAATAAGTAAAATGAAATTCTATTCGGTTTGAGTTTGGAAGTTTGGAAAGAGTTATATATGATTAACTTAGAGAAAATTTAACTTTATTTTGCCCAGGAGACCCGAGGTCTTATAGTTTAAAAAGTCATAAATATTTTTTTTTGATAAATTTTAATTAAAAATTAAATCAAATATATTTTATGTTATATGTAATAAGGATATATTTTTATAACTATTGTATTTTTAAAAAATTTCTCTCGCTTAGAACCCCAAATCCAAACAATAATTATTAAACACACTCGTCTTAACTTTTTCTTCAATCCAAGTATGGTTATATGTAGGGGTGTGCATCGGTCGGTGGTTGACCTATTTGGTCCCAACCGAAGTCGAACCGAAGTTAATCGGTTTAAAAATAAACAAAACCGAACCGAACCAACCAAATGGTTGATTCGGTTTTGAAACCAACCGACTTGGTTCGGTTCGGATCGATTCGACTTGGTCGGTTTTGATCACATAAAAAATGGACTGTATGCTTTTTTGTGTGTGAAACCTCAGTCAACTTGCATTTTGCAACAGTAAATACAATTCAGCAGCTTCAATTCAACTTGCGCTTTGCAGGTGGAGAAAAATGCCAATTATACATATAAAAATTCGTATACATTCAACCAAAAGCCCCTTTCATGTGCACAGGAGCAATTAGAAAAGAATAGGAGCCGCCAGCACTCCTCTTTGAGACTAGAGAGAGCTCTTTCAACTTCAACTTGATAAATGGCTGTCACTCTCCGATCCTGGAATACGTATTTTAATACGTAAATCGATAAATTGTATTTACTTTGTATTTATACGATATTTATATGCTGTATTTCTTCATGTATTTCCCAAAAATATTCGATAAAATATTATTTCGTAATTTATTTTCTGCATTTGGGCCTACAGTTTTGGCTCATTTGGGTAACCTATTCTTGGTTCACCTTGGTTCATCATGAACACATGGGTTTAAGATTCTATATAATAACTCAACTCATTCTCTCTCCTCTCATTTATTTCCTCTCATTTACTTTCCTCCACCAACCAAGGCAAGTACCAACTTGCTCAAGAGATGGATCCATAAATGTTGTTGATGTTTTCTTACAAAATTATTTGTCAAAATATGTTCTTCTCCTTATTCTATACTAGTTTAGAACTTGAAGTTTTCCATTTTGAAGCTTTAATTGTTGTAGATCTAGGTTTTAACTATTTTCGGATCTTCTTGGTTTTGATCTAGCAAACTTCATTATTTTCAAGTTTGATGGTTCCATGTTGTAGAGAATTTTGTTCTAACCCAATTTTGACCTTTGAAAAGTTGGATTTGGACTTATTTTGACCAAGTTATGGACTTTTGAAGCTTTGGGTTCAACCCATGGAGTTCTTGCTGTTTGGAGAAGACAGTGAGCAGTGCGAGAGCTTTTTAGCTTGCGCCACTGAGTTGTGCACGCTCTTTAGCGCAGCGCAGTCCTCATACGCTGCCTTTTGGGAGCGTATGTCTTGCATACGCTCACTTGTGTGACAAGGAGTCGTATGGAGTCCATACGCTGCCTTTTGGGAGCATATGTCTTGCATACGCTCACTTGTGTGACAAGGAGTCGTATGGAGTCCATACGCTGCCTTTTGGGAGCGTATGTCTTGTATACGCTCACTTGGGTGACAAGGAGTCGTATGGAGTCCATACGCTGCCTTTTGGGAGCGTATGTCTTGCTGTGAAACCCATAATTTTTAGTTTTTGCATTTTAAATTTCAATTCTAATTTTAATTGTTAAATAAAATTTGTTAGAATAATGTTAGATATTATTTGAGAATAATTAGTTAATATTGGTAATATTCATTAAATGTAAATAAATTTTTCCAAAAATTTATTAACAATGAATTTTGATTTTTTGACCAGACTTGAATCCAATTTGGAACATGAAACATTTCTTAAATTAATTTCAGAGTTTTAAAAAAATATAAGTTATAATTTTCTAAAGAAATTAGATAATATTTATAGCCCAATTGCCTTAAGTTTTAAATTCAAGCCTTTATATTTAAGCCCAAGGCCAAAAATCAATTATTTTCCTTAGGCCCAAGTTCAATGGCTTAAACCCATTAGTTATTGGGTTGAGTTCAAACCCATTAAGCTTATAAGTAACCAAGCTACTCTTTCACACAACCATCTGAACCTTTAGAGAATGGATTCATTCATTCTCTTTGTTGGAGAACCTTTCGGTTCTTCATAACCGAAGAGCCCTTCGGGTTCCAACCAGACGTGAACTCCCTGCAGTCCACCTCCATGGCCGCCGGCCATCAATGGCGTGAAGGCTCTTGGCCTCCCCAAGATGAGTAACCCCCATCTTTTTTTTTTCCTTTATAAACCCCTCTTCCATCTCCATCTCCATCCCAACTTCTTTTCCCCAAATTTCTGAGAAGAATCCCTAGATCTAACCCCTTCCCGGAGTTTCCGAGGGCCGAGCACCTCCCCGGCGCCGCCCCGTGGCTGCCGTCAGCCGTCGGCGCCCGACCCCCGCGCGATCTCCTGGTCCGTCGACCCCTCCGGCGCACCCCTGACGCCGGAGTTTGTTTCCGGTGACGCCCGTCCATCCCGAGTATTTCTGCAGTCCCGTTCCCGTCGGTTTTCGGTACACTCTGACCCAATATATATATATATATATATATATATATTTACTGTCTATGATGAATGCTGGTTCCCGGATCCTTCGGGAGTTCGGTTTTCGACAACGTAATTGTTACGTTGCAATTTTGGTTTTTTCGAAGTTCTCGGAAACACTTGTTGTGGTTTTCAGTTCTGGAAAAATTGGATGTTTTGATCAGAACAAGGTTCTGAGAATTCTCGGATTTTCCGAGAAGTTTTCAGGGATAATTGGAGATTCAATTTAATGTTGGGTTCTGTTAGGACTTTGGATAGTTCTGTTGATTTGTTTTGCTCCTTAGCTTTGTTGGAAATTTTGTTATTAATGGTTGGCTTGGGAAAAATATATTTTGAATAAGAATACATTAGAGTTGAATTTTCTTGGGAAGTTTGGGTTCTGTTGTGTTATCGGATTTCCGATTTGAATTCAGAATTCTGGAATTTTTGGGAAAATATTCTCTATGTGGAAGGTTATGTGAATTTGGGGTTATTTTGCAGGTACCGGACGCATTTCCCAGTTTTTGGGTTGTTCCGAAAATAGAGGGAATGCTGCCGAAATTTTCGGAAATTTAATAAAATGATTTTTAAAATGATTTTGGTATTTTTGGGTGACAACCATAATTGGTTACTGGCCCCAACGAAATGCAAACGCACCGGTTCGACCGGACGTTGAGGCAGAGTAGTTGAAAATGAAATTTGGACCAGAGTCTGAGACTTATAATTCTCTTTAAATATTATTTTGTAATTTATTAGTTTTTGTTAAAATTGTAGTTATTTAATTTTGAGACTAACCATATTTTCGTATTATTTCAATTTATGTAAATCGGGTTGTAAGGGCATAAGCCCAATTACTTATTTACTCGTACTGGAAAAATGTAATAATTAGGATTTATTTTATTTCTTTTCTGGATGTTGTAGTGTAACGTAAATAGTGGACTATATATTTATATATTCACATAAATGTTAGGAATTAGTTGATTAATTCATGATTTTCTCACTTATTAAATAAATAATAACTTTATGTATAAAATACAAAGTTTTAACAATTTAAATGATAAATTGCAATTTTTCCAAAAAGAAAGGATTAAATTGATGTTTTCTTATAAATAGTAAACCAATTGATAAATGTGTTCTAACTAGAATGAAAAGGATAAAATTTATTAGGAAAGATAATTGAGATTGTAATTAAGCACGCTTAGTTGGTTGAAGCAGTTTGATAAGTATAGATGCTCCATTTGTAGGATTTCGAAGGCGTAACTAGCATCTTTTCGGAACCTCCATCAACGACCAGTTTAAATCAAGGCAAGTACGGTTGTGTTTAATTGCAGTTTAAATAATATTAGAATTTTGTATGTTAAATACACAACTGTTACACGTACTCTCTCCTAGAGTTATATATTGAATCATTGCATCGGGATAATGGGGAGTAGTGTAGTTATCTATGATCAAAGCCAAATAGTTAATGAATGTGCAAGCTTACCCCTCTTCACACGGGGTTAGGCCGGACCGTATCAATAGGATACAATTGAATCATCCTAAACCGGTCATAGATACTACATACTCAAATCACAATTGTTTTATTTCATAGTTGGAAATCATTGTTTCAAAATTATTTAATATTGCAAGTTTCTAACCATTATGCAAATTGTTATTTTTCATAATTGTACTTGCTCCTTTCCTGACTGGATCCCCCACACCCAATAGGTTCTATTGATGACTCAGAGCTACTGATTAGTAGTTACTACGACCCGGAGCTGTACCCTGCTGTGCTCCCAGACGAGGTCCATGGAGATGATGAAGACACTTCTGCTTAGTTGAAGTTTTAATTTATCTTTTAAATAAAATAAATGTTATGTTAAAGTTGTGGACAAGCTTTGTAATGGACAAGTTTATATTAACGTTTAATTAAATGTTGTGGCAATTATAAGTTTCAAATGTTGTTGATTGTACCTGCATATGGAATACAGCTTACTGTCGCCGTCTCAACAACGGTGCAGGCTGGGCATGATCCGAGTCGACCCAAGAAATTGGGATCGGGTCGTGACATATTTTTAGTGGTGGCCCATGCAGGTCTCTAATATCAACAACTTAGGAAAACCTAGGAAACAGTTAGAACACTAGAACATCAAATTGCCACAACATAGGACCGATATATATATACATATTATTTATTTTTGTTTGACTATAGATAGGCTACCTTGCTTATGTTTTTATCCTAAAACTTCCAGAGAATGACCACTGACAATACCAACCCTGCTGGCGATAGGATGTCGACACCTGACCATACCCCACCTCCCCAATCAAGTCCGGATCCTACACCTCGGCAGCTGGCTGACCGTCCCCATAATACAACAACGGATCCATCATCTTCTCGGACGGAGATGCAACCCCCTGTGGTTACGCCCACTCCAGCTGCCCCACCAGTGCCTGTGGACCCCACTGACCTCATTGGTCTGCTTAGAGGAGTGCTAGAAGCTCAGAGAACTCAAGCTGAAGCTAATCGCGAGCAGACGGCCATTATGAGAGAAGGCATGGAGAATGCCCATAACATGGCAATGGCTGCACTGGAAAGAGGAGAAGCAGCTCAACAGGAACCAAGGCCTGCCAAGGTAAACATAAATTTAAGGATTAATATATGTAATAATAAGGCCATTTAATTAATGGAAATCATATTGCCAAGGTGGGCGATATTGAGAGCTTTAAGAAGCAGAACCCTCGACCTTTCAAGGGTACCGAGGGAATTGTCTATGCTGATGAATGGCTTGACAATATGGAGCGTCTTCTGAGTGTCGCTCGACTTCCAGAAGACCTCAAGGCCGAAGCAGTGGGACTTCAACTGCAGAATGTAGCTAGCACCTGGTATCGGAATGAACCCCGACTCCAGGATAGACAGGTTGATTGGGACACCTTCAAGAGGTTGTTCCAGAGGAAGTTCTTCCCAACTTCAGAGTTGCAGGAGATGGAGCGACAATTCCAGAACCTGAAGTAGGGCAACATGACTGTGGGAGAGTATGCTGCTGAATTCGGCCAGCTCAGCCGATTTGCCAAGAACCTGGTGGCTGACCCTGACGATCGTGCTGAAAGGTTCAGATTTGGACTAAGAGAAGAAATCCGCACCTATGTGATCTCAGGAGGTGCTAAGACTTATGAGAAGATCCTGGAACGAGCACAAGACATAGAGAGCCAACCTGCCCGTTCAAAGAGAGATTATCCTGGAACTAGCAACTTCCAGGGTAATCAGAAGAAGCCCAACAACAACAACAACAACAACAACAGGCCCCAGCATCACCAGCAAGCAAGGAATAATGATGTAGCACCCCAGAAGCAGATCCCTGTTTATAGCTATTGCAAGAGGCCGGGTCATCAGGTGAACATCTGTCGGAAGAGGCTTGGACAATGTCTGATCTGTGGGTCTACCACCCACCAAGTGAAGGACTGCCCCTCAGCGGCCAACAGAGCTGGAGGAAATCAACAGAGGGGACCTCTGTCCACTCAGCAGCAACAATTTGGGCAACATCAACAGAAGACGGGACGAGTTTTTGCCCTAACTGCAGAGGAACCAGAGCCGGAGCAGGAACCTAATGCGGATGTCATATCAGGTTACATCTATGTACATTCTCATCCTGCATTAGTTTTATTCGACTCTGGTGCAACACACAGTTTCATAGCAACAAAGTTTATCTCTGCACACCACATAGTTACAGGCTTTAGTAAGAGGATTTGTAGGGTTATGACTGGAGGTGTACCCCTACCTATAACAGAGACCTGTAATAGCCCCATTACAATATCTGGCCATAAGTTTGTAGCACCTTTACTGGTAATGCCCTTGCCCAACTATGACATAGTCCTTGGAATGGACTGGTTGAGCAAGCAGCATGCGCTGATAGATTGTCACAGAGGATGTGTAATCTTCAGCCCACCTGGAGGGCCAGAGTTTGAAGTCTCTAGGGCTTCGGAGGTTATGGAGAGTATTGTCTACTCTATCACTGAAAAACCTGGACCACCCCATCCTATCATAGCAAAATTTATGGATGTTTTCCCTGATAGTCTTTCTGGGCTACCCCCAGATCGGGATATAGAATTCACTATTGATTTAGTCCCTGGCTCTCCCCCGATTTCTAAGGGATGTTATAAAGT
Source organism: Iris pallida (assembly GCA_029216955.1). Taxonomy (NCBI): domain Eukaryota; kingdom Viridiplantae; phylum Streptophyta; class Magnoliopsida; order Asparagales; family Iridaceae; genus Iris; species Iris pallida. The sequence continues at coordinate 14,450 of JANAVB010035457.1, forward strand.
CAACCCGAAGGAGGCTAAAGAGATGAAGGAGCAGATCAACGAACTGAAGTCTCTGGGATTCATTCGAGACGGAGCTTCACCCTGGGGAGCACCTGTCTTATTTGTGCCCAAGAAGGACGGAACGGTGCAGATGTGCATCGACTACCGGGCGCTGAACAATGTCACAATCAAGAACAAGTACCCTCTGCCCCGGATCGATGACTTGTTTGACCAGTTGAGTGGAGCCAAGGTGTTTTCCAAGATTGATCTCAGGTCTGGCTATCATCAGATCAAGGTCAGGAAGGAAGACATTCCCAAAACGGCATTCAACACCAAGTATGGGCAGTTTGAATTCTTGGTCATGCCGTTTGGTCTGACAAATGCTCCTGCTGTGTTCATGAACCTTATGAACAAGGTTTTTCATGAATACTTAGACCAGTTTGTCGTCGTCTTCATTGATGACATACTGATCTATTCAAAGACGAAGGAGGAGCACGAAGAGCACCTCAGGAAAGTTCTGGAAACTTTGAGGAAGAAGAAGCTGTACGGTAAGCTATCCAAGTGTGAATTCTTTCTAGACAAAGTAGATTTTCTTGGCCATGTTGTCACAGGAGAAGGAATTTCTGTGGATCCTAAGAAGATAGCTGCTGTGGAGAAGTGGCCTACCCCAAGCTCAGTTGCAGACATCAGAAGTTTCTTGGGCTTGGCGGGCTACTATCGTAAGTTCGTGAAGGACTTTGCTAGAATTGCTGAACCAATGACGAAGCTGACTCGGAAGAATGAAGAGATCATCTGGACGGAAGATTGCCAAGCAGCATTTGAGGAGTTGAAGAAGAGGCTCACTACTGCACCAATCCTTGCGCTACCCGCAGGATCCGGTGGTTTCACAATCTATAGTGACGCCTCGGGCAAAGGACTGGGTTGCGTTCTTCAACAACATGGGAAAGTGATTGCTTATGCATCTAGGCAATTACGGACTCATGAGAAGAACTATCCCACTCATGATCTGGAGCTTGCTGCGGTGATCTTTGCGTTGAAGGTTTGGAAGCATTATCTATATGGAGAGAGAGTGGAAATATACACAGATCATAAAAGTCTGAAGTATGTTTTCACTCAGAAAGAGTTAAACATGAGGCAAAGGCGATGGCTGGAGTTGATGAAGGACTTCGACATCGACCTACAATACCACCCGGGTAAGGCTAATATGGTCGCTGATGCACTTAGTCGATACCCAGTGGCGATGTTCTTAACCAAGGAGAGGCACCTGCTGGAGGACATAGAGAAGCTTGGATTGGAGATATTACTGCCTGGACAGAAGAAACTGGATGCTGATTCTGTGTTGATAAAGTTGCAAGTGAGCTCGTACCTGATGGACAAAATCAAGGAGACGCAGTTTCAGGATGAAGCACTTTGCAAGCTGAGAGATCAAGTGTTGGCAGGAATACTGGAGGGATTCTCGATCGCCAGCAATGGAGCTCTGAAGAATGGTACGAGGCTTTGTGTATCGTCTGACGAACTGAGGAATGAGTTGATGAAGGAAGCGCATCAGTCTCAATATTCAATACATCCTGGAGCCAATAAGATGTATCGGGATATGCGCACTATTGTCTGGTGGAGTGGAATGAAGAAAGATGTCACCAGGTATGTCGCTAGATGCTTGATCTGTCAACAAGTGAAGGCTAGTAGACAGAGACCTGCAGGACTTCTACAACCACTGGACATTCCAGAGTGGAAGTGGGAGCATATCACAATGGATTTCGTGTCAGGACTGCCTCGTTCCCAAGAAGGGAAGGATGCCATCTGGGTAATAGTGGACCGACTAACCAAGTCAGCTCACTTTATCCCCTTCAAAGTTGGTTTATCCACTGAGAAGTTGGCAGCATTGTACATGCGGCACATCTACCGGATTCATGGCGTACCGGTAAGCATTGTTTCTGACCGAGACACTCATTTTACCTCACATTTTTGGAAGAGTTTGCATGACAGCTTGGGGACCCAGTTGAAGTTCAGCACAGCTTATCATCCCCAGACTGACGGGCAATCTGAGAGGACGATCCAGACACTTGAAGATATGCTGCGAGCTTGTGTCTTGGAGTTTGGAGGATCGTGGAAAGACCATTTGCACTTGGTAGAGTTTTCTTACAATAACAGCTACCAAGCCAGTATTGGTATGACCCTATTTGAAGCTCTTTATGGACGTCGTTGCCGTACACCACTGGCATGGGACGACGTTGGTGAAAGAGTGCTGCTGGGTCCAGAGATGGTGACTGACGCAGCAGAGAAAGTAAAGATTATCAGAGACAAGCTCAGGATCGCCCAAGACAGACAGAAGCACTGGGCAGACAGCGGTCGACGACCACTGGCATTTGAAGAAGGAGATAAAGTCTTCGTGAAGATTTCTCCTACCAGAGGTACAATCAGGTTTGGCAGAGCTGGAAAGCTGAGTCCCAGATACATTGGTCCGTTCGAAGTTCTGAGCCGGATTGGAGAAGTGGCATATAGGTTAGCTCTACCAGCTAATCTAGAAGGCGTGCACAATGTCTTCCACGTTTCACACCTCAGAGAGTATGTACCTGATGAGAACCACGTCTTGGACCATTCAGAGTTGGAAATCGGACCGAGCCTCACTTTGCCAGAGAAGCCAGTGGCGATCTTGGACAGAGGCGAGAAGAAGACCAGAACCTCAGTGACTCCCATTGTCCGAGTGATGTGGAGGCACGATTCCCCAGGCGAATCTACTTGGGAGCGAGAGGATGAGATGCGGGAGAAGTACCCGTACTTGTTTGAGACCTGAGGTAAATTCCTAACCTAACTCTTTAAATTTCGAGGACGAAATTTTTAAGGAGGGAAGGTTGTGAAACCCATAATTTTTAGTTTTTGCATTTTAAATTTCAATTCTAATTTTAATTGTTAAATAAAATTTGTTAGAATAATGTTAGATATTATTTGAGAATAATTAGTTAATATTGGTAATATTCATTAAATGTAAATAAATTTTCCCAAAAATTTATTAACAAGGAATTTTGATTTTTTGACCAGACTTGAATCCAATTTGGAACATGAAACAATTCTTAAATTAATTTCAGAGTTTTAAAAAAATATAAGTTATAATTTTCTAAAGAAATTAGATAATATTTATAGCCCAATTGCCTTAAGTTTTAAATTCAAGCCTTTATATTTAAGCCCAAGGCCAAGAATCAATTATTTTCCTTAGGCCCAAGTTCAATGGCTTAAACCCATTAGTTATTGGGTTGAGTTCAAACCCATTAAGCTTATAAGTAACCAAGCTACTCTTTCACACAACCATCTGAACCTTTAGAGAATGGATTCATTCATTCTCTTTGTTGGAGAACCTTTCGGTTCTTCATAACCAAAGAGCCCTTCGGGTTCCAACCTAACGTGAACTCCCGGCAGTCCACCTCCATGGCCGCCGGCCATCAATGGCGTGAAGGCTCTTGGCCTCCCCAAGATGAGTAACCCCCATCTTTTTTTCCTTTATAAACCCCTCTTCCATCTCCATCTCCATCCCAACTTCTTTTCCCCAAATTTCTGAGAAGAATCCCTAGATCTAACCCCTTCCTGGAGTTTCCGAGGGCCGAGCACCTCCCCGGCGCCGCCCAGTGGCCGCCGTCAGCCGTCGGCGCCCGACCCCGCGCGATCTCCTGGTCCGTCGACCCCTCCGGCGCACCCCTGACGCCGGAGTTTGTTTCCGGTGACGCCCGTCCATCCCGAGTATTTCTGCAGTCCCGTTCCCGTCGGTTTTCGGTACACTCTGACCCAATATATATATATATTTACTGTCTATGATGAATGCTGGTTCCCGGATCCTTCGGGAGTTCGGTTTTCGACAACGTAATTGTTACGTTGCAATTTCGGTTTTTCCGAAGTTCTCAGAAACACTTGTTGTGGTTTTCAGTTCTGGAAAAATTGGATGTTTTGATCAGAACAAGGTTCTGAGAATTCTCGGGTTTTCCGAGAAGTTTTCAGGAATAATTGGAGATTCAATTTAATGTTGGGTTCTGTTAGGACTTTGGATAGTTCTGTTGATTTGTTTTGCTCCTTAGCTTTGTTGGAAATTTTGTTATTAATGGTTGGCTTGGGAAAAATATATTTTGAATAAGAATACATTAGAGTTGAATTTTCTTGGGAAGTTTGGGTTCTGTTGTGTTATCGGATTTCCGATTTGAATTCAGAATTCTGGAATTTTTGGGAAAATATTCTCTATGTGGAAGGTTATGTGAATTTGGGGTTATTTTGCAGGTATCGGACGCATTTCCCAGTTTTTGGGTTGTTCCGAAAATAGAGGGAATGCTGCCGAAATTTTCGGAAATTTAATAAAATGATTTTTAAAATGATTTTGGTATTTTTGGGCGACAACCATAATTGGTTACTGGCCCCAACGAAATGCAAACGCACCGGTTGGACCGGACGTTGAGGCAGAGTAGTTGAAAATGAAATTTGGACCAGAGTCTGAGACTTATAATTCTCTTTAAATATTATTTTGTAATTTATTAGTTTTTGTTAAAATTGTAGTTATTTAATTTTGAGACTAACCATATTTTCGTATTATTTCAATTTATGTAAATCGGGTTGTAAGGGCATAAGCCCAATTACTTATTTACTCGTACTGGAAAAATGTAATAATTAGGATTTATTTTATTTCTTTTCTGGATGTTGTAGTGTAACGTAAATAGTGGACTATATATTTATATATTCACATAAATGTTAGGAATTAGTTGATTAATTCATGATTTTCTCACTTATTAAATAAATAATAACTTTATGTATAAAATACAAAGTTTTAACAATTTAAATGATAAATTGCAATTTTTCCAAAAAGAAAGGATTAAATTGATGTTTTCTTATAAATAGTAAACCAATTGATAAATGTGTTCTAACTAGAATGAAAAGGATAAAATTTATTAGGAAAGATAATAGAGATTGTAATTAAGCACGCTTAGTTGGTTGAAGCAGTTTGATAAGTATAGATGCTCCATTTGTAGGATTTCGAAGGCGTAACTAGCATCTTTTCGGAACCTCCATCAACGACCAGTTTAAATCAAGGCAAGTACGGTTGTGTTTAATTGCAGTTTAAATAATATTAGAATTTTGCATGTTAAATACACAACTGTTACACGTACTCTCTCCTAGAGTTATATATTGAATCATTGCATCGGGATAATGGGGAGTAGTGTAGTTATCTATGATCAAAGCCAAATAGTTAATGAATGTGCGAGCTTACCCCTCTTCACACGGGGTTAGGCCGGACCGTATCAATAGGATACAATTGAATCATCCTAAACCGGTCATAGATACTACATACTCAAATCACAATTGTTTTATTTCATAGTTGGAAATCATTGTTTCAAAATTATTTAATATTGTAAGTTTCTAACCATTATGCAAATTGTTATTTTTCATAATTGTACTTGCTCCTTTCCTGACTGGATCCCCCACACCCAATAGGTTCTATTGATGACTCAGAGCTACTGATTAGTAGTTACTACGACCCGGAGCTGTACCCTGCTGTGCTCCCAGACGAGGTCCATGGAGATGATGATGACACTTCTGCTTAGTTGAAGTTTTAATTTATCTTTTAAATAAAATAAATGTTATGTTAAAGTTGTGGACAAGCTTTGTAATGGACAAGTTTATATTAACGTTTAATTAAATGTTGTGGCAATTATAAGTTTCAAATGTTGTTGATTGTACCTGCATATGGAATACAGCTTACTGCCGCCGTCTCAACAACGGTGCAGGCTGGGCATGATCCGAGTCGACCCAAGAAATTGGGATCGGGTCGGGACACTTGCATACGCTCACTTGTGTGACAAGGAGTCGTATGGAGTCCATACGCTGCCTTTTGGGAGCGTATGTCTTCCATACGCTGACCTGAGCGTACGCCGACCTGAGCGTAGGCTGACCTGAGCGTAGGCTAACCTGAGCGTAGCCTGACTTGAGCGCGCCCTGACCTGGACTCCCCTTTTGCCCTGAGCATGATATGAGCACTAATGTGACCCCGGTGAACAAAGTGTTCCTACCTGATACTTGTACCTGAATGTCCCAGTTCTCGTTCATGCTCGACAAATGACTCGTAATTCCACGTGGCATATTTACAATGATGCGTTACACCAAGGAGGGTAGAACATGTTGACATACTGATTGACATGAATCCTCTTTTGGGGTACTCGTACTTGAGTACGACATTTAGGAGGATGATCATGCAGGCCACAGCATATGAGTCCAAGATTTCACCTAGGGTTAAATTAGGCAACTAAATGTACTAGATGCATGGGGAGGGCAAAATCCCGAGATCGTGTTACACCAGCCGCCTTGAGATATTGTCTTGACGCGCCGGCTGGTCTCCACGGATACTGTGTCATCTGCAACGAGTGGATGACTGTATCCGATTAATTCCTGCTATATATTATATGTTTTAGCAAGGTGGCCTTACGAGGGACCTGTGCTCAATCATACCTGTCTACGCGAACCCCTGGGTTGGCTAGCCTTGCTGGAAAGATACGATCTGAGGATTTTCTAATAACATGACGCGAGGATAACCTCGTCCCACTAGAAACTCGTAGACTTGATTGGCCGTGAAAACGACTTGCTTGTATCCTATTACCTTCCGTGAATAACTGAGGGAAGCGGACTATCATGGTACGTGATCCAACCCATGTTCTTGTTTGATTGTTGGGTTGGTTATCGTACTATGACAGGCTGTGGACCGAAGTTATGAACGGAAGACTTATTCTGGTTGTGAAGTGCTACTTTTGTGAATGACTGAGGAACATGGTCTATCATAGTACATGATCCAACCCATGTACTTGTTTGATTGTTGGGTTGGTTATTGTGCTGTGATAGGCTATCGACCGAAGTCACGATCAGGAGATTTTATTGCTTATACCTTTTAACTTATGTGAATGTTATAGAGTACGACACGTCCCGACTCCATGCGGCACCTTTTGTCCTTGTTTGGTTGTAAGGGTGTCATATGGGTTCGAAGATGTTGCGCTACCCTATAATAGTAGCATAAGTATTACTATTATCAATCATTCTATTAACTGGGTTTTTAATTTTAACTCTTGTGCCCCTTTAGCGGTACTTGCTATTCGGGGCTGACCCCGCTGGTTTTGTTTGGCCAGATCTCGTAGCAGAGCCAGAGGATACGATCTTCCTCCCTGACATCCATGGTGCATACTAGGAGCATGGCGGTTCGGGGACTCGAGTGGGTTTCTTCTCCACCACTCCTGCTTATATTTTGTGCGGCATTTAGCCACCGGTACCTGTTAGCCGGATTACTTGATATTTTGTGTCAGTACATAATTGTAATTAAACAGACTGCAGCTGTGTATAATTTTGTACTCCTGACTCTCTGAGATAGCTAAATTATAAAGCTAGTCTCTCATGATCATTTTTGATGAAGCGTCAGGGACGCCTTACTGGTTTATCTTTAATGTTCATTTATTTGCTGATGTGATTTGATTGATTGAGACATAGAACTCTGTGGGACCATAGGAGACTTGATTGTAGCATGTACCCCCTAGTCTCTCGACAGCCACGATCGCCGTATGACGTTACGTACCTCATATGGAGTAGCTGGCCTAGTCCGTCTCCGTATTTCGGTACTGGGGTGTGACAATGGCTATGATGTGAATAAATGAACCAAACCGGTATAATACAACCCAATGAACCCATACCCAACCGACCAACCCTAACTATTTAACAAGGATTTGGTTTGGTTCGGTTCGGTTTAGACGGTTTTTGGCATAACCAAATCGTGAACCGAACTGAACCGGTCGATTTTGAAAAAATTGAAGCCGAACCAAACCAATCGAACCATCGGTTCGGTTTAAAACCAATCGGTTTGGTTTGGCTTAGTTCGATTTGGTCGGTTTGACTTAATTGTGCACAGTCCTAGTTATATGTAATGATTCTCCTCCCCTTTAATTAACTTCCATTCACTTACTGTTTTGTTTTTTTTTTCTCCCTTAATCTAAGCATAGCGCATAGGGTCGATTGAGGGGGAGGTAGGTAGTTGAAGAATTAATAAAAATACAATAGTTATCAATATACGACATCAAATTATATTTAATTGGGTTATTTATTAAAATTGTCAAAATATATTCACAAATCTCATATCTACATAAAGAAAGTAATTAGAATCCAGACACAATAAAGTTAAGTAACATGAGGATTATAAATTTTTACACTTAGAAGTAAGGTAAATTCATATCATCACAACCATAAATAACATAGACAACTATTTTTTCTGGTTTTTTTCTTACATTTTTGGACTATGAGTAATAAGAGAACGAGAAAAAACGATGCACCTGGACGACACAAAGCCAGAAATACAAAGCAGCAGGTTAAAAGTAAACAAAATATTAAAAAGTCACAATATTTTATATGGCAAACAAGAGATATTTACGACTTTTAAACAAATCTTTACTTTCCGTTGTTACCCACCGATTTGAAGATTGGAAAAAATATATATAATATATAAGGTTAAGCAAACTTTCACTTCCCCTATATGACTCTTCCTACTAGACTCTCATTCTCAAATCAAACAAATTTTTACTCCTTCACTTAACTTCTATTTTTTTCCACTTAACTATCTTCACTCTCAATCCAAGCAGATCCTAGAAGCATTGTTAGTAGTTGGGGCTATCAAATGTAGTTCATGTTGGAGTGGGTGGGGTTCCCAACCTATGTGGAGAAGATCCCGGAGTGCGACGAGCGCCGTCCGATGTCGGAGAAGCTCGGGAGTAGTTGTTACTGCTGCTGCTGCCCCAAAGGGGGTTCTGGACCAAGTCTGCCGAGTTCGGGCCGAACTCGGTCCCAGGCCGAGTTCTGGCCGAACTCGGTCTGGCCGTTCCAGGGTTTGGCCATCCAGTGCTGGTTGCCCCACACAGAGTTCTGGCCGAACTCTGTGTGTCGGGGGGCTGAAGCGGGTTTCAGGATGAGTTTTCATCATTGGATTTAATCCAACGGTCCAGGTTGGTTGCGGGATTAGGGAGATATATTGAGTTTTCTCAACCCTAATTCATTATCGTATTATCGCATTGGACAACACAAGTTTGAGAGAGAAGGAGGCAAGAGTGCCATTGCAACTTCTGAGAAGAAGACGGAGGATCGAAGGTCGTTTTCGAAGGAGATCGTGTTTCGGGTAATCTCTACTCGTCGTTCTCGTTCTTCGTAGCCTTGTGATCATTGTTCTTGTCTCTGAGTGTTGTGGGAATCCGATTTGGATCGGGAGGAGTTTGTAGAGGGTGTAATTCTTCTATTCCATTAGTGGAGGCTTCTCAGGGTTGGACTCCGATCGTCCCGTGGTTTTTTCCCGCAAGGGTTTCCACGTCAAAAATTCTCTGTGTCTGTGTGATTGTTTTTGTGTGCTTGTTTTTGGGTTCGTGCGTTGTTTGCTCGGTCCTCTCGCAGGTACTCTCCGGTTTGGGGAAAGGTTTCCGCGCTTCTTTCCCAACAGAGTGGTATCAAAGCATAGGTTTTGTTCTGGCTGATACCAACAGAGTGGTATCAGAGCTTTGGGTTCAAAGGGTGTCAGGAGTTGACAGAGGAACCAGAGAGGAGAGATGGACGCGAAGCCGGTGCGCATGGTGAACCTTAATGGCACAAACTATCATTATTGGCGGAGCAAGATGAAGGATTTGCTATTTGTCAAGAAGCTGCATCTACCTGTGTTTGTAACCGAGAGGCCCAGTGATAAATCCGAGGAGGACTGGAAGTTCGAGCACATACAGGTGTGTGGGTACATACGGCAGTTTGTTGACGAGAACGTGTACAACCACGTTGCCAATATTGAGCACGCGAAGACGTTGTGGGATAAGCTGGAATCCTTGTATGCGAAGAAGACCGGGGTAAACAAGTTGTTCCTGATCCGAACGATGATGGGTCTGCGGTACAAGAATGGGACGTCTATTTCGGATCACTTGAGTGAGTTCCAGGGCGTGGTTGACCAGCTATCTTCTATGGGAGTCAAGTTCGACGACGAAGTTCAGGGACTGTGGCTGCTGTGTACCTTGCCAGACTCGTGGGAGACCGTACGAGTATCTATGATCGCTTCTGCTCCAGAGGGCGTGGTCAGTCTGGAGTTTGCCAAGAGCGGGGTGTTGAATGAAGAGATGCGGAGACATTCTCAGGGCACTTCATCCACATCCCACCACTCAGAGGCACTTGTTTCAGAGAGCCGCGGAAGGGGCAAAAGCAGGGGTCCAGGTGGTGGCAGAGACAAGAGCAGGGGGAAGTCCAAGGGTCGGTACGAGGACTCAGAGTGTTACCATTGCGGTAAGAAGGGCCATATCAAGCGGAATTGTTTCGCTTGGAAGAAGGAGAAGAAGGGCGACAAGGGGAAGCAAGAAGAGAACACTACAGCGGCGGCCTCGGTACATGGAGGCGATGTGATCGTCGTAGGTGATGAGGTCATTACTAACCTCGCCTGCGATGACAATTCTTGGCTGGTGGACTCAGGGGCTTCAGCACATGTATCTCACAATAGGGCACTGTTTGCCACTTACACGACAGACGACTGTGGCGTGTTGAAGATGGGCAAAGGAGATGTGTCGAAGGCGGTTGCCATTGGAGATGTGCATTTGAGAACGAAGACGGGTGCGGTTCTTGTTCTCAAGGATGTTCGTCATGTCCCTGATATCCGTTTCAACCTGGTGTCGGTTGGAAGGTTGGATGACGAGGGATTCTTCAGTCTCTTCGGGAATAGTCAGTGGAAGCTTTCCAGAGGTTCGATGGTGATTGCCAGAGGAAGCAAGAAGTCCGGTCTCTACTATATGGAGGGGAGCGCAGAGGGGGCACAGGAGGTGAACGCAGTCAGTAACGCGTCTACCGAGTTGTAGCACAGGCGGCTCGGCCATATCAGCGAGAAGGGGATGAGCTACTTGGTGAACAGGAAAGTGATTCCGGAGCTCAAGTCTACAAAGTTGGAGAAATGCACGCACTGTTTGGCTGGGAAGCAAAGTAGGGTGTCTTTCCAGAGTCACCCAAGTTCGAGGAAGCCGGCGTTGCTCGAGTTGATTCACTCGGATGTCTGCGGTCCTATGAAGGTAAAATCTCTTGGTGGTGCTTCTTACTTTGTGACTTTTATTGATGACTGTTCCAGGAAGGTTTGGGTCTATGCCTTAAAGACCAAGGATCAGGTGCTGCCTACTTTCAAGGAGTTTCAGGCCTCCGTTGAAAGGGAGACGGGCAAGAAGTTGTTGTGTGTTCGGTCCGACAATGGCGGCGAATACATCGGTCCCTTTGATGCGTATTGCAGAGAGCAAAGGATACGACACCAGAAGACTCCGCCAAAGACACCTCAGCTCAATGGTGTAGCGGAGCGCATGAACATGACACTGATGGAGAGGGTGCGGTGTTTGCTGTCAGAAGCAAACTTGCCGAGCAGTTATTGGGGTGAGGCTCTTCTCACAGCTGCTTATATTATTAATTTGTCTCCTAGTGCTCCTTTGCAGGGTGATGTGCCTGATAAAGTATGGTACGGCAAAGAGCCGTCATACAATCACCTGCGGGCGTTTGGTTGTAAAGCCTTCGTGCATGTACCGAAGGACGAGAGGACCAAACTTGAGCCGAAGACGAGGCGATGCGTCTTTGTCGGCTACGGTCGGGATGAGTTTGGCTATAGACTCTACGACCCAGTGGAAGGAAAGCTCTACAGAAGCAGGGACGTGGTGTTCGTCGAGGATCAGACCATGACCAACACTCAGGATTCCGAGACGCCTTCTGAGGCTGAGGAATTGCCTGAGTTAGAGTCATTTCGCTTCGAGCAGTTTCCAGAGGACATCGCGGAGGATCCAGTAATGGGGGAGCCGGTACATGGAGTTGCTCCCAACCTTGATCATCAGCCTGCTGATGGTGGTCAGGGTGTCCCTCAGGAGGATGAGCATGCCGGAGAGGTAGTTCCTGAAGGGGAGGAGGCTGTCGGTATACAGCCAGCACCAGTGGCTCCACTGAGAAGGAGCAACATGGATCGTCGACCATCTACGAGATACTCGCCGGATGAGTATGTGCTACTGACTGACGGAGGAGAGCCCGAAAGTTTCGCAGAGGCTATGGAAGACGAACACAGGCAGGAGTGGATGGTGGCTATGCAGGAGGAGATGAGTTCCTTGCACACCAATTCTACTTATGATCTGGTGCGGTTGCCAAAGGGCAAGAAGGCTTTGAAGAATCGATGGGTGTTCAGAGTGAAGCAGACGGATGATGCTACTCGCCCTCGATACAAAGCGAGGCTGGTAGTCAAGGGCTACGGTCAGCGGAAAGGCGTGGATTATGATGAAATCTTTTCGTCTGTCGTCAAGCATTCGTCTATTCGGGTGGTACTAGCATTAGCAGCCAGTTTCGACTTGGAGGTCGAGCAGATGGACGTGAAGACGGCGTTCCTCCACGGTGATCTTGAGGAGGAGTTGTACATGGAGCAGCCGGAGGGATTCTGTGAGAAGGGCAAGTCACATTTGGTCTGCCGGTTGAGGAAGAGCTTGTATGGTCTGAAGCAGGCTCCGAGACAGTGGTACAGAAAGTTCGAGTCGTTTATGGGGGAGCATGGTTATGCACGGACGACGTCGGACCATTGTGCATTTGTGAGGTATTTTGCCGATGATGATTTCATCATTTTGTTGCTCTATGTTGATGATATGCTATTAGTGGGTCGGAAAGCCACTAGGATAGCGGAGTTGAAGCGCCAGCTGGGCGCGGCCTTCTCTATGAAGGATTTGGGCGCAGCGAAGACTATTCTTGGGATGGAGATCAGCCGAGAGAGAGAGTCCAAGCTGCTACACTTATCCCAAAAGAAGTACATTCACCGGGTACTTCAGCGTTTCGGGATGGACGGGTCGAAGAAAGTGAGTTCCCCCCTCGCGGCTCACTTCAAGTTCACTGAGGAACAGTGTCCATCTACCGAGGACAAAAAGGGAGATATGGAGCGGGTTCCATATGCTTCAGCTGTGGGAAGCCTTATGTATGCTATGGTGCGTACGAGGCCAGATATTGCTCATGCAGTTGGTACGGTTAGCAGGTATCTTTCGAATCCTGGAAGGGTACACTGGAGTGCGGTCCAGTGGATTCTACGATATCTTCAGGGCACTGCTGGTTGGAGACTTTCCTTTGGTGGTGACGAGCCGAAGCTGGTTGGGTATACCGACGCTGATATGGCTGGAGATGTAGACACGAGGCGATCGACTTCAGGCTACGTGATGATGTTTGCGGGAGGAGCAGTGTCGTGGCAGTCGCGGTTGCAAAAGTGTGTTGCCTTGTCGACGACGGAGGCGGAATACATTGCGGCGACGGAGGCTTGCAAGGAGCTGTTGTGGATGAAGAAGCTGTTGCAGGAAATGGGACTGAAGCAAGAGCAGTATACTTTGCTTTGCGACAGTCAGAGTGCCATCCATCTTGTGAAGAATCAGACGTTTCATAGCCGGTCCAAGCACATCGAGACTCGGTATCATTGGATACGGGATGTGGTTGAGAAGAAGGACGCGGAGCTTGAGAAAGTGCATACAGATGACAACGGAGCTGATATGTTCACGAAGATTATACCAAGGGGGAAGTTTGAGTACTGCAGGCAGATCGTCGGGATGACGATGTCCTCCCCATAGTTGTGAAGGGGGAGATTTGTTGGAGTGGGTGGGGTTCCCAACCTATGTGGAGAAGATCCCGGAGTGCGACGAGCGCCGTCCGATGTCGGAGAAGCTCGGGAGTAGTTGTTACTGCTGCTGCTGCCCCAAAGGGGGTTCTGGACCAAGTCTGCCGAGTTCGGGCCGAACTCGGTCCCAGGCCGAGTTCTGGCCGAACTCGGTCTGGCCGTTCCAGGGTTTGGCCATCCAGTGCTGGTTGTCCCACACAGAGTTCTGGCCGAACTCTGTGTGTCGGGGGGCTGAAGCGGATTTCAGGATGAGTTTTCATCATTGGATTTAATCCAACGGTCCAGGTTGGTTGCGGGATTAGGGAGATATATTGAGTTTTCTCAACCCTAATTCATTATCGCATTATCGCATTGGACAACACAAGTTTGAGAGAGAAGGAGGCAAGAGTGCCATTGCAACTTCGGAGAAGAAGACGGAGGATCGAAGGTCGTTTTCGAAGGAGATCGTGTTTCGGGTAATCTCTACTCGTCGTTCTCGTTCTTCGTAGCCTTGTGATCATTGTTCTTGTCTCTGAGTGTTGTGGGGATCCGATTTGGATCGGGAGGAGTTTGTAGAGGGTGTAATTCTTCTATTCCATTAGTGGAGGCTTCTCAGGGTTGGACTCCGATCGTCCCGTGGTTTTTTTCCGCAAGGGTTTCCACGTCAAAAATTCTCTGTGTCTGCGTGATTGTTTTTGTGTGCTTGTTTTTGGGTTCGTGCGTTGTTTGCTCGGTCCTCTCGCAGGTACTCTCCGGTTTGGGGAAAGGTTTCCGCGCTTCTTTCCCAACAGTTCGGGGTCCAAAATTTCAAGAAAAAGGTAAACGTAGAATAGGTTGGATTTGGATCAGAATAGTAGAAAATGATAAAGTGAGCTCGAGTCCCAAAGATTGTGTGGTCAAAATTGATGTGAAAAAAAAATATATATAAAATCTAGAATCCATAAAGTTTGGTTCCAAATTGAGATTTAATTACCATTCTACAAAATGAATTTCTCCAATTTCGAATTCAGAAATTGGGAGAGCTAACACTTAGCACCTATAGGTGTAATGGAACCCAAATTGTAAAATTTTAGACTAGGAATATGATTTACTATTCTACAAAATAAGTTTCAAAATTCTGAATGTAGAATTTGGATAGAGGATGAGCCTTACTGTCATCCAAAGGCTATATTAATCAACCAGAGTATTATTGCACGCTTGATATTTGGAACAATATTATTGCACGCTTGCAAATAAATCATACTTTGTGTGAATGTTCTGTGAAAATAAGTATCAATATCTAAATCCAACCAAATCAAAAACAAAAACATTCTTATAAATATTCGATCCCCACGTAGCTTCTTTTAATAACAACTAAAGAAGAAAAGTCTTCCTAATGATTTTTTTTTTTGCAGTGGTATAGATTCTCTCTCTACACTTTACTAGTGTATATCTATGTATGTACTTTGTGCGCATTTTTTTTTTTACTGTTAGGGAAGACCACATAACACTTTCTTTTATTTATTTATTTCTATATCTAATTACCTAATTGTCCAAATTAAACTTAGATCTCGTTTGGTTCGCAGAAAGGAATGGAAAGGATTTCGTAAATTAGAATTCCTATCACTTTTTATTTTCAATGTTTGGAAATATCAGATAAATGGAAAAGGAAAATGAATACTTCAAGGTGGAAAAGTGATTCCTTATTTGGATAGATTGAATCATTTTTTTCTCTTAATTTTTTCTTCCAATATAAATCACTTTCCTTTCAACCTCAATTTTTGTTGGTATCCAAACATAGAAAATTAAATTTTTTTTTTTCTCAAACTCCATGATCGACGAACCAAGTGAGACCTTAATGGACAATTTTAATTAGTAAAAAAATAGATAATAATGTTTTTGGAATAAAAGCTTGCACGGTGAAACTTTTTTCTGTTATATAGTTGTAGTATATATACACGTACATTGCACGTATTTATTATTCATATATTGTAGTTAGGAACAAGGTCGACACTGACCTAGGACAACTAGGACGACCGTCCAGGACCCACGTACCATGAAGGTCCCAAAAAGTTAATTTAAACATGAATATATCAGTATTCTTGTATCTAAGATATAACTAGAATGTATCACATTCTTAACATAAAGCACTTATATTACAGTAGTTATTTTGTTAGACTTGCATTCTGAAGGTGGTTAGTTTAATTCTTGATCTCAAATTTTTTTTTTGAATTTACATTTATTTTTGTCTTTAAATTTAATTTTACATTATATATGGGATCCCATTTTGGAAGCTCGTCGTTGGCCACCATGAGCTCAAGGCCGGTCCTGATTAGGAAGATTAAAAGACACTTAGAGTGGATGATGTTGATTAGTAGATTTAACTATACTGCTTTTAATATATAGGTGGTGGGTTCAATTCGACTTAGAAAGTAGCATGGATCCTTCAATCCGTAATACATTAATTCTTCCAGAATGTACCTCTTAAATGGTTAGCAGTGAGATTTATTGCATTTTTTTTAAATAATACATATATTGAAGGATATTTTTAGAATTTTTTTTTTACAGTGAAGCTGCTTTCCGCATTTTATAGTAGAATAGTTTATAGAAAGTAGGATCATTTTATTTTCTCGGATTTTATATGCTGCCAAATTGCAAGTGTAATACAACTTTCCCTTCTCTTGCCTATTCACTTCAGAAATGCCTAAATCAAAAGCATAATGAGAAATGATACGGGGTAACTCTCTCCATGTGAAACTAGAAATTTTTTTTTTTTTTTTTTTTTTTTTTTTTTTTTTTTTTTTTTTTGAAATTCCACGCACACACAATTGAGGGATTTGAACCTTATATCGATCCCTCTGGGTACCCGTTCTAATACTACTAGGCTAGAGAGCTCGGACAAAATAAAAGTTCTAAACAAACTTGGTTCTTTTGTTATTTATCCAAATAGCTATCAATTGGATACTATCAAGAAAATATATTTATCAATAGCAATAAAATTGTACATGAAATTAGGATATGCAGGTTTATGTGCGTACCTCCACTCTTGAGATTCTCCCATAATTGACACACGTTTGGTTCGATACAAATGTTACAAGGCTAAATTATTCTAGTGGCATCTAAGTATAGTGTTTCGATATTTTTGGCACCTAAACTTTACATTGTTCGATTTTTTATCTCAACTTCATAAATTACTATTTTGAAACATTTTTTATCCATTTTTGTGTCCTTAATAGTTATATTTGTTTCTGGATAATGGATTAGTATTTGTAATTAAATGAATAACAATATCATTATTTTAATGATAAACTTATTTGTAACTTAAATTTGGACAGATCCGTGGGTTGTGACCTAATTGTAGCAACGGGAGTCCGACACTGAAGGCAAAGGTTTGAATCCCCAAATGTGGAAATTTTGGGTACAAAAATTGAAGAGCGAAAAGTTAAAAGTGCAAAAAAGATGCCTGAGTAATTTAGCAATGCTACAATTACAGGTTCATTACTAAAGTTTACTGCATCTACAAATTCTGCTAAACCAAGGACAAGAAAAATGAAGAATGGGATGGAGATTTTAGTAATCAAGAAGGTTGCTTCTTTTTCATTTAGATAACTAGATCCAATGATCCATAGATGGAAACAATCCACAAATTAACACAAGCAGCAGACAACAAATGATGTATAGTTGTACACCCATGTCCTCATTTATTCATAGTAGATATATATAGAAGACTCGTAGTACATCCTTCCTTGCTTCCTCCCACAAATTGGAATAATCATTTGCAGTTGCATGGGTCGCAGCTGCAGCTCGATCCGCACTTGCATCCTCCGTTCTCCGCTCCTGCACCAGACTCGAATCCTTCGACATGGCTGCAACGGGACTGAGTTGTGTCAATTTCGAGAATATAAATTCACCATGTAATTTTTATTTCAATCACTACGACAGGTCGGAGCCAAAAAGTTAATAATAAATAATAAGTTTATAAGCAAACGTGCTATAAATTTTTTACAACCGTCACGTTAACGGTTAACAATTGATTCCTCTTTTTGCTTTTTTAATTTCATTTGGCTTAATCCTAGCATTTTTTCAAAGTTAATTATTAGTTACATATGGTGGTCGAAGTGTTCAAGACACATGTGACAATCGACTATTATTTGACATGTGGTAACAAATTTCACGGGTGTTGGTGTATGAAATGTATATAAAAAATTTACAATATGTATGTTACATACCCTTTCTGAGGTGCAACACCAAGGATCATGGTCTGAGTGGTGGAGAAGCTCTCCTCAGCCAAATCAGGGTCCCTCTTGCAGCTGCAACAAAGAGGGGAAAGGAATCCAGATGTTACAAGAAATACATATATACTTACTAGTCATAATCCGTGCCCATAGGACATGATTCATTTAAGGTATTTCCCCTCAAAATCTTGGACCCCCAATTTTAAACGAACAATAATAATTATGAGGTCCCCATCAAAATATTAAATCCCAACCACGACTGGATGTGAATTTTCTTTGGAGTCCCCATAAAATCCCACTCTCAATAATGCTCATCCACAACCATTATGAGTGCAAACCCCACTCTTTGGATTCCCCATAAAATCCCACTCTCAATAATGTTCATTCCCCATAAAACCCCACTCTCAATAATGCCCATCCACAACCATTATGAGTGCAAATCCCACTCTTTGGATTCCCCATAAAATCCCGCAACCGTTGATTCATCAAGATTAAATCCCAACCACTCTTTATCTTGGCACAGTCAGCCCTAGGATTCAAAAACCTTTGTGTTTTGTATAATAGATTATTCATATCTAGAGATAAAATAATATAAGATCAACATCAAAAAAAACATCCTCATGTACTAAGAGAGGGATCGGACGTTAGTTCGAGAGCTTACACGACGGCCTTTATTGGATCCAGCTCCTCGCTAATGTGGGATCCACACTTGTCTAATTAAGGACCGTCACGTTAGCTCTCACGTACAGTCCCTCTCTCGATTTGTAAAGGCCGGCGCAAAAAAATATATTGACAAAATTATAATTCTCCAATACCTACCTCTATCCAAGGGAAAAATGCCCAGGTGGGCTGGAGTGGATTAGGTTGCAAGATCCGGTGGGCTGGAAAGGGTTATAATAGACTAGATATAGACTGATTCAAATAAGAAATATATATATATATATATATATATATATATATATATATATATATATATGAAAAAAACAGAAAAAGGGATGGACTCGTTTAGGTCCACCTTGCCTCTATCTCTATTTTTCCAAGATTAGAATGAAGATCATGATTACATAATTTTGCTGGTGGTAATTTGGAATACAAAATACTAATGCAGACTAGATTCTGAAATTAATTAATGCAGATACAATTTCTAACCACAGAGTTAATTAGTAGATAATATTATAAGGAGCATATGAATAATAATGTTATGGGGAGGTCAGTTCACCATGAACATGAGCTGCAGCCACATGCGGCACCGCACTTGCAGCCAGAAGCACAGCACGAGGAAGACATTCTTGCTTTGCTGCTGATTACTAAATAACTAGGGAACAGTACCTTCAAATTTATTAGCACGAGAAGCAAGCGAATGCCGAAGCCCTCCATTTATAGGTGAAACGAAGAGTCCTACATGGATTTCCCACCGTACACGTGTCCGCATCTTCTGGGCATTCAAAAGAGTGGTGGCGAGTTCGAGAACAAAGCAGAAGACAAATCGATGAATCAAACAATAGTGCACCGAAAGAGCTATGCACACCTATGTAACAGCTAGCCAATTCCAGAAACACGTATCACCTAAAGTTTTCTTTGGATTGTAGCCTCATCAAGTGGCTTGCTTGATACTGTATCCAACTTGTGTCAACTGTTTGGTATCAGTCAATGATACATTCCCAAAATTGGATGTGTTTCTACTACACCAAAAGTCCCCAAAATGTATTTGTTTAGATACATCAATTTGACACTGTGGACGGATCAGAAATATAAACTGAAATAGACTATATATGGAATAAATCCTAAAAAATTAGAAAAAAAAAAAAAAACTATATGAAAATTTTAAAAAAAAATTGGTGGGCTCACTGGAATAGACTACGTATGGAATAACTCCTAAAAAATTTAGAAAAAAAAACTATATGAAAAAAAAAAAAAGATTTTTTTGGGTGGACTGGAACCCACCACATTCACCACCCCAATCCGCCCCTGTTTGACACAATTCAGAGTTGAGCTTGGACATTCAAGCTTGGCTCGTTTATGACTTGATGTTATAGAGTTGTTTTTCTTCTTCTTTTTTTTTTTGTTAGTAATATAGTTGGTCTTAATTATTGGCCGGGACTAAAAAGCTATATCCAAGCTCACACTCACACTAGGAGTGACCTTTATTCAATCGAATCAAATTCGGTTTCCATTTTGAAAAAAAAATATTCAATTTTGTTTTTGGATTTTAATTTCGATCAAAATTATTATAGTTGAACATGAGTCATATAGAACTACAAATTCCAAACAAAAAACTAATCTGGTGTAGTAATTTTCAAGATCGATCAGACAAATTACACTTTGTATTCATTTAGACCTCGTTTGGTTCACGGATTCAAGGAAGTAGGAAAGGAAAGTTATTCCTTTCCTTTGTTTGGTAACCACAAACTTGGGAATCAATTTCCTCACAAGGGAGAAAATTGGAGGGAATATGGTTCCACTCATGACCCATGTAATTGATTTTCCCTCCTCTTTTTCCAACATTTATTACAAAAGCTATGACGAAAGTAACCATGTGTTATTGCTTATTTTACCATTAATGTTATTTTTTATAATGTTATTTTTATTTTATATGTAAGGATATTATTGGAACATTGCTATATTTTTGCTTTCCTTTCCTACACCAACAAAACAAGGGAAAGAAAATGTGACAGGAATCCTACTTTTCCATTTCCATGGAAAATACAAAGGAATGCATTTCCTTTCCGTGAACCAAACGAAGGCCTCGTTTGGTTCGCGAAATGGAAGAAAAAGGAAATCAATTCCTTGTCATTTTCTTTCCTTTAAAAAATTATAATCTTTATTGATTTTTCTTTCTGATGTTTGAAAATGACAAAGAATTTGCACTACCAGAATAAGTCGTTTTAGCGACGCCTAAAGACGTTGCTAAAACGACAAATTTCGTCGCTAAAAATATTTACCGACGCAATTACCGACGTTTTGGACTTGTCGTAGAAACGTAAGTCGCTGATCTTTAAAACGTCGCCAAACGTCGCAAGTACTGATGTTTACCGACGTATATATACGTCGGTATATTACCGACGTCTACCGTCGTGTCGTCGGTGGATTACCGACGTTTACCGACGTATATATACCTCGGTATATTACCGACGTCTACCGTCGTATCGTCGGTGGTTTAGCGACGTGTTTAAAGTCGCTACACGTCGGTAAAATTCTGAGAATTTACCGACGTTTACCGTCGTTTAAAATGTCACTAAATGTCGGTAATTTCTGGGATTATTACCGACGTTTACCAACGTTTACCGACGCTCTCCGACGTATAAGGACGTCGGTAAACATCGGTACCCTGGAAAATTTTGCAGATTTACCGACGATTACCGACGCAAACGTACGTCGGTGGACGTCGGTAAACGTCGCTAAATCTGCAAAAAAATAAAAAAAATAAAATACAAAATGTCATTTTCTCCCTGCAGTTTAAAAAGATAACCATAACCAATATTGGACTGTTTTTCAAAATCTGGAATATGTAAACCTGAGATTTAGTCTGCACAGTCCCCTCATTCCCAGTTTGGGTTTTACTTGGGTATTAGGACTTGACAGTCCACATTCCAGATTTGAGTATTTGAATGATTGAGCCATAACCAACAGGAATGAACACTCAATAACACACACCATACACACACACACACACACACACACACACACCCCATATAACCAACAGGAATGAACACTCAATAACACACACCATAACCAACAGTCCACATTCCCTGTTTTGCTGAACACTGGCCATATACACACACACACCCATGTGAATGACACACAATCACACACACACCCATGTGAATGACACACAATCACACACACACACACTGTTTTTCCTCACTGTACACAGGTTTCAGTCCCTACATACACAGGTTTCAGTCACTCCTACACACACACACTCACTCTCTATCACACACTTGTCACTCTCCCTTTACCTCACTCTTTCTAACTCTCTATCTTTCTATCTTCCTATATATATATATATATATATATATATATATATATATATAATGTAATGTATATAAATATGTATGTGTATGTAATATGCATCTAAGTATATTATGTATATATGTAGGTATCCTATATATTATATATATGTATGTGTGGTATATATATAGGTAGCCTATATATATATATATATATATATATATATATATATATATATATATATATATGTAATATGTGATTTCCATGTGTAGGCCTAGATGCAATAATAGGTTGTGTGATGTTGGTTTTGACTTTGTATTGTATAGGTTGTATGGGCTTGATATACTAGCATAGGCTAGTTTAGCCTTGATTAGACTAATATAGACTTGTTAGGACTTAGAACGATTGTTAAACCTAGTTAACATAACCTAGACTTGTTTAGACCTAGAATGACTTGTTTGACCTAATTTAGACTTGTTGGACCTAGTTTGACCACAGTTGACCTAGTTTGACTTCTAGGGTTGACCAGAGTTGACCAAGAGTTGACTTTGGCCTAGATTGACTTCTAAACGTAAACCACAGAAGCACATTAACGTCCAATTGAAACGAATAATAACATAAACAACAGTATAACACAATGTAGCAGGCAACAAATAGAATGGGATCCAACAAATAGATTAGGATCCAACAAATAGAATAGGCACAACCAACAAGTATCCAAATAACCAAGTCTACACCAAATAACAAAGTCTACAATCAAATAACCAAAGTCTACCCCAAATAACAAAGTCTACAACCAAATAACCAAAGTCTACACACAACCAACTAGGGATCTGGTGCAGGAGGGGCACCGCCGCGACGAAGGGATAAGAACAACTCATACTCCTCAAGTGAAATCGATACCGATGGAGCAGGCAGTGACGTCGGTGGAGTCGGTGTCGAAGAAGAAGGCGGTGGAGGCGGCGGAGTCGACGACGATGAAGGCGCACCCGGAGGACCAGCACGCTCCAACGCGGTAAGTCGCTGGTGGTATGAATCCATGATAGATAACATTCTATAACTGCTCTGGACCATCGAATCCTGCACCAATCTCAGCCTCTCGGCCATGGTCACCTGTCTTGTCTGCAGCTCCGTCACCGTGCGCTCTAACCCTCCAACGCAGCGCTCTGTCCTCTCAGTCGTCTCCATGAGCTCCATAATGTCGCGGTTGAGCGCATCCAATCGTGCTAGCAGCGCAGGATCGTCCGTAGGGTGCTGAGACTGCTCCTCGATCCGTCGTAGCAGGTCGTCACGGAGAGACTCCATCATCTGGTGGACTCGGGCATACTTTTGGGACGGCTGTGGACCATGCACACTAGCAGGAGATGCCCTAGAGGACTGGGTCGCAACTAGGGCGTTATAGGATCCTGTACCGTAGTACGTACCCCTACGGATGCCACCAGCGGTGGTCATCCACAGCTCGTCCGTCGACGGAGCTTGAGTGGGCTGCGAGGAAGTACCGGCCTCTCCTGCATCAGGTGCACTAGCAGCCGCCCGTTCCCGCAGCCTCTAATACTCGGCCTAGAAAGTATGGATAGTACTCTATAATTTCTAATTTCTAATTAATATACTTAATTACTAACTACATAAATATTTATTTACATCATATTTACTAAGTTATATTAAAATTGACACGAAGTATTAAATTAAGATAATGTATTGTAATACTTACATAGGTCTGCTCGGCCCTCTCATCAATAAGGTCTTCGCCCTTCCGATGGGTGGCCAGGAAGACGGTCACCATGTCGGCGTTACCGACCTTCCTTACCTGTAATTAAATATATTATCTTAGTAATAATTTATCGGTTTTGCATTAAAATAATATTTCTAAAAAAGAAAGACATACCAGACGACGGAAATATTCCATCATCGGAATCGACCCACCGTACCACTTCGAGGCATGTTGCCTAGCCGCCTTGGCCTTCTCCGACTTCTCCTTGTACCTTGGCTCGTCGAATCGAGCCTTCATCGCATTCCACTGATCAGGGGTGATCCAACCTTGGATCGGCTTTCCGGCACGATCACGATCCTTCTGATCGTTAATAGCGTCGCGGATCAGCTTGGCAGCGACGGCAGAAAACATCCCCTCGATAAGCTCGGCCCGGTACGGTGGATAAAAAAACATATCCTAGAAGAGCGCAAACCAAATATTTATCAGTTATATATAATATGCAAAAATTATATGATTCATGTTAAAAACAAATATATTTTAACCTTGAAGCGCGCAAACCAGAAGGCCTTCCTCTCGTCCGGAGCATCAGAGTAGTTAATCCAAGCACCACCATAATTATGCCTCAGCATGTGGCCTAGACGTCTCTGTAACTCTGGGGGACGATATCTATACAGACATATTATATTCATGAAAAAAGTTAATTTACGATAAAATAGAAAAAAAAAATTATAAACCAAAACACCTACTTTGTACCGTCGGCCCAGATCTCCGTCCTTCTCTCCTCCGGAGGTGCGCACGCATCATCTGCATGATGCTGGTCAGCCGTCGGCGCAGCCTCCGCCATCTGCTCATCCGTCTCCATCATCATGTCAGCAGCAGGAACACTAAACGGGCGAGCACTCTCAACAGGCCTGGAACTACTCGTCCCAGGAGATATGCCACGTGACGTCGTCCCAGCAGGCCCAGCTACTGTCCGATATGGAGGAGTAATCGGCGACGAAGATCCAGAGCCGGTACCAGTAGGAGGTACCGAAGGAAAACTCCGTCCTCTAGCAGTACCTGTAGGAAGTACCGGAGGATCATGACCTCGTCGTCCCCCTCGGAACGATCCGCGACGACCTGCCATACCTGATAACAGCATATGATAATACAACAAATAATAGAGACTAGAAATATGAAAGTACAACAAATAATAGAGATTAGAAATATAAAAGTACAACAAAGACAAGATAATAACCAAGACAACATATGATGATACATTCTACAATAAACATCTAAGTCCAGATAATATATTCTAGAAGAAACATCTAAGTTCAGATAAGTATATCACTCTCAATCATCTTCAGAATAATCATCTTGTTCGTTTTCCTCGACCTCATCTTCCTCTTCCTCTTCCTCCTCATCTTCACTTTCATCTTCGCCTTCGTCAGCTTCGTCTTCCTCTTCGGATAATTCTACATCTTCTACATTATGTGTCGTGTAATGCGTAACTTTCGTGGAGTCCACATCGACAAATTGGTTACAAGAGGTAGCTCGTCCTCCTGGTAAGCTTTTTCGTCAACATCAAAAGTATCTCTAGCTTTAGTCTTGCATACTGCCCACCAGTCAGACTTCGTTGCTCCCCGTCTCGGATAAGCTGTGAAGTACACGAGCTGAGCCTGAGTTGCTAGGACAAACGGTTCGTAGCTATGATATCTACGCTTGTAGTTTATATCCACAAGACCATGCTTGTCAATTTTCTAACCTTGATTTTCAATCGGATCGAACCATTCACACTTGAACAACACGATCTTTGCAGGTTCTCTGCCATTATTATATGACAACTCCACAATCTCTCGCAAGATGCCAAAGAAATCATTTCCTGGATCGACGTCTTTGTAGTTCGAAGACTTGATACACAAATAACTGTTTTTCGTGGAATCAAGATCCAGGAAGCTGTCTCTGATCGGAGCATTTGTCGACTTGAACCGAAAGCCATTGACACAGTAACTTGGCCATATTTTAACAAAAGTAATTGGTCCCTTGGCAAGAGTTCTAATTAATTCAATCTCGGGTGAAATTAGACGATCGACCTGAATATCAAAGAAGAGATAATAAGTTATTTATTGCGCAGTTGCATTTGAAGAGGCCAGTAATTACCGAGCTACTTACATATTCGCTCAACCAAGAAGGAAAATGACGTCTCATTTCTTGTTCTAATGCTTCGTCTGTTAGGTAGGGTCTAACCAGCCTCAACTCATCATTATATGTGCTGGAAAACAACGAAGCAACCGCCGATTAGTACAATAATATTAGCATATACTATTATTTGAGATGACGTAAACTCATCATCCTGAGTTACTTACCCCTCTAGCTTCTCTACTTCATCCTCGTCGCAATTGAGTAATACATACACCGAGCAGCCCTTAGCTCTTCGTCATTCAAATATCTCTTCATTTTCCCCGAAGGCTTTCCGGATGCATTGAATACTTTCAGTATTCCATCATTAAATTCTTGATATCCGTCGTCGCTTCTCGGAGCCCTCGTTCTATTCGTAGCAACATGAGGTTTTGTCACGCCCCAGAACCAGAATACTGGAGAGCGGGGGCAGACATAGCCAGCTACGTATATTGAAGTGCAACCCACCTTGCTATACTGTAATGTCCATATTTCGTATTACGTATTTGGAATGCGTGTACATATTTTGACCCGCATTGCATGTTTTCCTGCTTGATTTATTTGGCATTTCCTTGATTGGTTTATCTTGGTTCGGTTCGGTTTGTTTGGCTTGGTTCGGTTATGCTTAATTTTATGTGAACCAAACCACTCCCACCTACCACCACTCCCATCATAAATACCATCCCACTCTCTCTCTCTTCCATCAATTCTCATTAACTCTTTTTCTTCCCCACCATTACTTCTCCACCCACCAGGAGAGAGTGGAGAGCTTAGGCAAGTGCACCTTGCTTCATGGAGGAAGTTCATTTTTATTGTTCCATTGTCTTTCTCATGTGTTTCTAAACCACTTTAGTACTTGGCATTTTTCATTTCTATGGTTAAATTTTTGTAGATCTAGTTTTGTGGTATTTTCGGTTTCCAGGATTTTGATCCATCAAACTTGCATATTTTGCTAAGTTGATGATCCCATGTTGCAGAGAATATTGTTTGGTCCAAATTTGACCTATGAGATTTTGCTGAGCCGCATGGACATTTTTGCACTCAGCCGCATGGCCTATAAATGCAATAGCTAGCATTTATTTTGTATGCATTATTTAATGCAATGCTAACAGTCAGCCGCATAGGCATCATTATTTAATGCATTAAGAATGGAATGCATCAGCACCCACGTGTGCCGCATAGGCAATTATTAGTAATGCATTTGTCAATGCATTTCCCAAAATGAGCCGCATGGCCTATAAAGGCATTGGCATGGCCGCATGCAATTCTCCCCCCCCCCCCCTTCTCTCTATTGTAGTCGCATGTAATGCATGTACTAAGCTGTGGCCGCATATGGATAGCATTATTATACAAATGCATTAGGATTAATACATTCAGTAGTAATATATTAGCCCATGTGCACCAGCACATGGATTATTCTACAATGCCTTAGCATTTATTGCGTTTCTATGTACATTATTCCTTTGCATGGCATCAGCGAGAGAGCCGCATAGCTATTTAAAAGCTTTAGTGCTTTTATAATTAATAATTAAAGGTCTTAGGATTCAATGCTTAAAGTTTTTGGTTCAGCCACATGGCTTGTAATATTTATTGCTTTAGTGCTTTAATATTTAAATAATTAAATGCTTTAAGGAATTAATGCTTTAATGCTTTTCATTCAAGGATTTAATATTTATTGCTTTAAGTGCCTTTCCTGGCACCAGCCGCATAGTCTTTTCCTAATGTATTAATGCATAGTGCATCCTTTAATGCATTTGTTCCCACATTCTTTAGTCCTAGCCGCATATGACTTCCATCAGCCGCATGCAATTGCAAGTTTTGCTTGCATTGTATTGTAACCCACGTGGCTTGCTTGCATTATATTAATGCATGTATATATACAGTACCTGGCCGCATGGCCTTTTTAGCAAGCCTTTGCTTGCTTGCAATTTTAGCTTGGCCGCATGCACTTCAATGTTGGCCGCATGGCCTTACGTACTTGGATGGCATATTATAATATGTGTAATAATTGCTTGGCCACGTGAACCAATATTTAAATGGTTCACGTGAACCTTTTCTTACTGCATTAATTGCTGAATCCCACATGGCCTCTGTACGTGAGTGGCCACGTGTCCCTTTTCTTTTGCTTGAGTGAAAGCTTGCATTTATTGCGGGTTCTACTCTCTTTGTCTTTTCTGGTTGCATGGATATTTCTTGCTAGTCGCATGTCCCCTTCAGCTATTTTTCTGGCCGCATAAGCTTTGGCTGGCCGCATGGGTGGCCTCCCACTCTCTTTGACCGCATATATGTTCTCCCACTTTTGGCCCGCATGGGGTCCACTTTGATTGTTTAATGTCTTATTTGTCTAAATCGTGGTCAGAATTTCTTTCCACTCCCAACATGAAAGTTGTAGAGTTTCTCCTTGGCTTCAAGAATATATATTATATTATATTATTATTTAATTGTGCAAGTTTCTTTTCTTCTTGACAAATGACATGACCTGACAGTGACCCGTGGTGGTGCACTCTTGACAATTAACTTGACATGATAACTTGACATGATAAACATGACTTGATAGTGGCCCGACGTGACGCACACCTGACAATGGACATGACATGATATATTTATATTTCTCGAATTGCTGTTGCGACAGCTAACACGACATGACAAGATTGAATGGCCTGGACACCGTGTACGATTGAGCTTGTATAAATGAACCAGTATTGTCTTGCATCATGTCTAGGATGGGGACCCCTGAGTACCACGGTCATGGGTACCCACTATAAATGGCTAAGGCTAATAACTAGAATAATTCAGTAGTCATGAGAGATTTTCCCAGTTACAGGCGATTCCGTTATCCTGGCCACAATTGTTGGACTTGTAGCCTGCCGTCGAGTAGGGTACATTTCCAGTCCACTGTCATGTGGGGCACACCTAGTAATTCTTGATAATTGCTTAATGAATTCCAGTCGTCTGGATAACCTGGATTAGCTGCAGGACTTGTGGCTGGAGGAATATCTCATTGCATATTGCTAGTAACTAGGCCTGTGATAACCCTAGTTAGTTAAAGTATCAAGCCATACTTATTGCTTGGCCGTGAATGTTGGATGGAGTTTACTCAGTCTAGTCTTGTCTTGATCCTGTGCAAGATTGTTACATGACCTGTTTTCTTATTTTACCTTGCCGATAAATGGTGGGAGAAACCAAGTTCTGTTCAGACGAAGGGTTACAACCCCGGTCCTTGTTTGGTTTACGGGTTGTAACCTGGTTATCTGAATAGTCCCATGGTTATCTCATCGTATATCACCTGCCATGTTTCTCTTTAATTACCATCTTTTATTTTGTAATTATACTCCTGTGCTAATTGCTGGTTTTAGTTCTTAAGTGAAGCCTCCTTTGTGGCACTTGCTCTTTCTGGGGTCTGACCCAGCTGGTTTTGTATGGCCAGATATCGGAGCAGCACCAGAGGATCTACCGAACTTCCAGCCACATGGTGACCTCTAGAGGGAATCCTGGCAACGAGTGGGTTTATTTTGGCTCTCCCACTCTATTGTAAAATTATTCTTTTGAGGCATTTAGCCGCCGAGCAAGTGTTAGCTCGTGTACATTTTTACTTACTGTCTGCCTACGGGCTGTAACATGATTGGCAACCTAGGGTTGATCATGTATGACTAAAACTCTTGCTAGTCATCACATTTTGTAACGACTAGCTTCATGATCAGCTGAATATGTAATATTTGGGACGCCTTACTGTTGTATATTTGGTGATCTTACATTTTGTAATTCTATTTACTTGCTTGTGATTGAGACACTAGGCTTGTTCTTGACCATAAAGACTGATGGCTTGTAGATAAACCCTCATATATCTAGACAGCCATGACCGTATAGTGGAGTGGATCCCATTTTATTATACGTAGCTGGCTATGTCTGTCCCCTCTCCAGTATTCTGGTTCTGGGGCGTGACATATACAGTCACGGCTGTCTAGATACATGAGGGTTTAACTACAAGCCAACAGTCTCTTAAGGTCATGAACAAGCCTAGTGTCTCAATCACAAGCAAGTAAGTAAATGTTATAAGATATAACATCACCAAATATACAATAGTAAGGCGTCCCAAACATTACATATTCAGCTGATCATGAAGCTAGTCGTTACTAAATGTGAGGACTAGCAAGAGTTTAGTCATACATGATCAACCCTAGGATCTGTCAATCATGTTACAGCCCGTAGGCAGACAGTAAGAGAAGGTGCAATCGAGCTAAACAGGTGCTCGTCGGCTAAACGCCTCAAACGAATATTTTTACAATAAAGTGGGAGAGCCAAAAATAACCCACTCGTTGCCCTGATTACGCCTGGTGTTCACCATCGGGCTAGAAGGTCGGTAGATCCTCTGGAGCTGCTCCAAAATCTGGCCATATAAAACCAGCTGGGTCAGACCCAGAAAGAGCAAGTGCCACAAAGGAAGCTTCACTTAGGAACTAAAATCAGCAATTAGCACAAGAGTAAAATAAATAGTAAGAACTGGAAATAAGAAAAACATATCAGGAAGATATATGATGAGAGAACCATGGGACTATTCAGATAACCAGATTACAACCCGTAAACCAAACAAGGACCGGGGTTGTAACCCTTCATCTGAATGGAACTTGGTTTTCCACCATTTATCGGCAGTTAACATAAGAAATCAGAACATATAACAATCTTGTACATGATCAAGATAAGACTAGACTGGTTGCTCCCCATTCAACAATCACGGCCAAGCAATAAGTACGATTTGATACTTTAACTAACTAGGGTTATCACAGGCCTAGTTACTAGCAAGATGCAGTGAGATTATTCCACAGCCACAAGCACTGCAGACCATCCAGGTTACCCAGGTCGAATATTAGGGGTTGAATTCAAGTGGATACATCGTCCAGGAAACGCATGTACCCTTAGGTGACTTAGAGAGTGCAACACATGACAGTGTGCTAGAAATGTGCCCTACTCGACGGCAGGCTACAGATCCCAAGAGCGCCGAGGTAACGGGATTGCCAGTAGCTGGGAAATCTCTTCATGACTACTGTGTTATTCTAGTTATTAACCTTAGTCCCTTTCAGTGGGTACCCCTGACCGTGGTACTCAGGAGACCCATCCTAAACATGATGCAAGACCAGACTGGTTTAATTGTACAAGCACAATCGCCCACGGTGTCCAGGTTATTCATACTTGTTATGTCATGTCATGCCAGGTTAGCCGTCGCAACAGCATGTCAGGTTTTTTGTTAGGAGTGCGCCACGGCGGGCTACTATCATGCATTATCATGTTGTGCCCATATATCGTGTCAGGTTCATGTATCATGTCGTGTTCATGTCAGAATTATCCCACATTACACTAAGGATCAAGAGAAACAACACGGATAAGGTAACAAGATTTGTCATGGCAACACATGGTACAAGAGATAAAAGGGGTACCAGGGACAGCATGCACCAGCAAACAGCATACGCCAGCAAAACAGCATGTGCCAGCAAAACAGCATGTGCCAGCAAACAGTATGCGCCAGGAAACAACATGCGCCAGGAAACAGCATGCGCCAGCAAAACAGCATGCGCCAGCAAAACAGCATGCGCCAGGAAACAGCATGCGCCAGAAAAACAACATGCGCCAGGAAACAGCATGCGCCAGCAAACAGCATACGCCAGGAAACAGCATACGCCAGGAAACAACATGCACCAGAAAACAGCATGCGCCAGGATAGCATGCGCCAGGAAACAGCATGCACCAGGAAACAGCATGTGCCAGGACAGCATGCGCCAGCAAACAGCATGTCAACAGTGTTTTGCCAGCAAACAGCATGCGCCAGGACAGCATGCGCCAGCAAAACAGCATGCGTCAGCAAACAGCATGGCAACAGTATTTTGCCAGCAAACAGCATGTGCCAGGAAAACAGCACTGCTCATCTTCTCCAATCAGCCTCTAATGGCTAGGAAAACCCATGAACTAAAAAGACCATAAACCACTCAAAATAAGTCGAAATCAGGACTTCTAATAGTCTAAATTGGGTAGAATCAAATTTCCTACAACATGGAACCATCAAAACTTGAAAACAAGAAGGTTTGATAGATCAAAACTATAAAAATCTGAAAATGGCTAAAATCTAGATCTACAAGAAAATATACAAGAAAATGTAAAATGACAAGAACTAAGGTAGATTAGAAAGTTGCATAGAAGAGTTTAGAACAATAAAAATGGTGGGTTCCTTCATGAAGCAAGTTGCACTTGCCTAGGCTAGGGTTCTCTTGGTTGGTGGTGGAGAGTAAATGAAGAAGAAAGTAAGTAAAGAGGAAGAGAAAGGGAAGGGGTTATAAATAAGGAGGGTGGTGGTAGGTAGGAGGGTTCACCTTTGGTTCATGATGAACCAAAGCAAACCAAGTCAAGCCGAACCAACCCAAGAATAAACCAATCAATGAAATGCTAGAATAAATCAAGCAGGAAGACATGCAATATGAGTTAAAATACGTATACGTATACCAAGATACGTAATACAAACCACAGGCATTACAACTCTACCCACCTTAAAAGAATTCCATCCTCGGAATTTAATTAAGAGGCTAGAGGGGCAAGGACAAGCTATACTAATCACAAGCAAGTTATACTAGACAATCTATCAAGCAATCAATCATGCAAGCAAGGAATCAAAGTCACGAGGCATAAGAAAGACATTATACCTCACGAGTCAAATAGGTCGGGATATCGCGATCGGATATCAGCGTCACGCTCCCACGTTGACTCACCCAAAGATTGATGACCCCAAGCAACTCGGACTAACTTGATAGTCTTGTTCTTGAGTATCTTCTCTCTCCGGTCCAATATAGACACGGGCCTCTCCTCATACGAAAGGTTGGTACCAACAACCAATTTCGAATGGTCCAGGATGTGGCTCAGGTTCGGAATATACCGTCGTAGTTGGGATACATGGAACACGTCATGCACCTTGCTTAGCGACGGCGGAAGAGCGAGACGATAGGACACATCTCCTACTCTCTCCAGAATATCGAACGGCGCTATATACCTAGGACTAAGCTTTCCCCATACGCCGAAACGAATGACGCCACGAGTAGGCGAGATCTTAAGGAATACATGGTCGCCGACAGAGAATTCGAGGGAACGCCGATAAGAATCGGCCCAATGGTGCTGGCGATCTTGGGCAACTCGAAGGTGATCTCTGACTCTTCTGACCACTTCAACTGTCTGGGCAATCATTTCCGGGCCGAGCATCTGTCTTTCTCCAACATTATCCCAGGCTAGCGGAGGTCTGTACTTCCTACCGTACAGTGCCTCGAATGGTGCCATCTGGATACTGGCCTGGAAGCTGTTATTGTACGAGAATTCCACCAGGTGCAAGTGATCTTCCCACGAACCACCGAAGTCAAGTGTACAGGACCGCAACATATCTTCAAGAGTCTGGATCGTACGTTCTGACTGACCATCTGTCTGTGGATGATAAGCTGAGCTGAACTGGAGGTGAGTCCCCAAACTCTCTTGCAGGCTACGCCAAAAGTGAGACGTAAATCTTGAATCCCGGTCCGAGGTGATACTGACTGGTACCCCATACATCCTGACTATCTGCCTGAGGTACATCTCTACCAGTTGAGCTGTCGACTGACCAATTCTGAATGGGAGAAAGTGAGCCACCTTCGTGAGCCGGTCAACTATAACCCAAATAGCATCTCGACCAGCTGAGGATCTAGGTAATCCAGTCACAAAATCCATGGTCACATGCTTCCACTTCCATTCTGGAATCGGTAAGGGCTGAAGAAGTCCAGCTGGCCTCTGATGTTCAGCCTTAACCTGTTGGCAAACCAAACACCGAGAGACAAATCGAGCTATCTCCCTCTTTATGCCATTCCACCAAAAGTGCTGCCGGATATCACGGTACATCTTCGTACCGTCCGGATGAATGGAATACTGAGAACTGTGAGCTTCTGCCATGATCTCCTGTCTGATATCTCTACTGGGTACACAAAGACGCTTACCATGTCGAAGTGTACCGTCTTCATAAATGCATAGCTCTGGTCTTCGTCCTACCTCACACTCTGCTCTGAGTCGCTGAAGCTTGGAATCTGCTGACTGTGCCATCCGGATCCTCTCGACTATAGTGGACTGAACTTGCATACTGGCCATCAATGCCACACTGGAAGGGAGAACAACTTCTATTCCCATCTTCTGAAGATCTACTAACAGCTCTGGTTGTGCTGTTAGGAAATAAACTCCGGCTCTCCTGCTCAATGCATCTGCAACGACGTTGGCCTTTCCGGGATGATACTGCAGGTTGACATCATAATCCACAAGAAGCTCTATCCACCTTCTCTGACACATGTTAAGATCCTTCTGGGTGAAAACATACTTCAGGCTCTTGTGGTCGGTAAAAATCTCCACCCTATCTCCGTACAAATAGTGCCTCCACAACTTAAGTGCAAACACTACTGCCGCCAACTCTAAGTCATGGACTGGATAATTCCTCTCATGATCACAAAGTTGACGTGACGCATAAGCTATTACCTTCCCATGCTGCATCAGAACACATCCTAGGCCTCTGCCTGAAGCATCACAATATACTGAGAATCCTCCAGTTCCATCTGGAAGCGTGAGAATGGGTGCCGTCATCAAGCCTCGCTTCAACTTCTCAAAAGAATCCTGGCATTCTGCTGTCCAAGCAAACTGTACATCCTTACGGGTCAACTGGGTCAAGGGCGCTGAAATTCGAGCAAAGTCTGAAATAAATCGTCGGTTGTAGCCGGCCAAACCAAGAAAACTACGGACTTCTGCAACTGTGCTGGGCACTGGCCATGTCTCAATGGCCACGATCTTCTGGGGATCCACTTCTACCCCCCTCTGGTGATGATATGACCCAAGTACAAAATGCGGTCGAGCCAGAACTCATATTTACTGAACTTGGCATACAATTGGTGCTCACGAAGAATCTGGAGGACAACTCTGAGATGCTGCTCATGCTCTGCCTCACTCTTGCTGTAGACCAGGATGTCATCTAGGAATACTATCACGAACTGATCCAAATAAGGCATGAAGATGCGATTCATGAGGTCCATGAATACAGCCGGCGCATTGGTCGCTCCAAATGGCATCACAAGGAACTCCCAATGCCCATATCTCGATCTAAAAGCTGTCTTTGGGATGTCCTGCTCTCTGACTCTAATCTGATGATATCCTGACCGCAAGTCGATCTTCGAGAATACTGTTGCCCCCTTGAGTTGATCAAACAAGTCATCTATCCTCGGGAGAGGGTATCTGTTCTTGATTGTCACTGAGTTCAAGGTACGATAATCAACACATAACCTGGACGTACCATCCTTCTTTTTCACAAAAAATGTCGGGGCCCTCCAAGGCGATCCACTTGCACGAATGAATCCCTTGGTCCTAAGTTCTTCAATCATATTGTACAATATTTCCAACTCTGACACCATCCTGTAGACTCTCTCTGATACTTGGGCTGTCCCGGGGATCAAGTCAATGGTGAACTCGATCTCCCGCTCTGGCGGCATACCCGGAAGCTCTTCTGGGAAAACATCTGGAAACTCCTCGACTATCCGCGGGAACTGCACTGCTGCCACGGCCATCCGCAATACCGGAGGAGAAGGTTCAACTTGGCCTCGATAAAAGAAAAACTCTGGCTCGCCTGGAATGCTAAAAACAACCCTGCCAATATGGCAGTCTATTCTAGCATACTGGTTCCTCAACCAATCCATCCCTAAGACCACATCATAATCGGCCATCGGGAATTCTATCAATCTAGCGGGGAACTCTCTACCGCTAACTACGATCCGACACGAGGAAAATACTCTATCTACTCCCACGAGTCCGTTACCAGTAAGTATATTGAGCCTTACTGATAATGACTCGGGCTCCAATCCTATCCGTGTCGCGAATCGTGCAGACATAAATGAATGCGATGCACCAGAATCAAATAATACTGAAGCTGGAAAGGAGTTGACGAGAATAGTACCTGCCACTACCTCTCCTGGTGCCAATCCTTCCTCTACGATCATCACCATAGCCTGACCATGCCCTCGGGGTGCTGGTCCCCTCTGCTGAAATCCTCGCTGCCTGTTCTAGACCTGGGCTTGGGCTTGGGCATACTGCTGGGGGTGTTTTGCTGAAATGCCTGGGACTGAGGCGGCAAGGGCCTCTGAGGCTGATACTGCTGCTGGACTGGTGCTGGTCCTCTCACTGAAGAGCTAGAAAGGTTGGACGATGATGAACCACCCCTATTCGGACAGGATCCAACCATATGGTCTGCTGCTCCACAAGCCAGGCACAATCCCTGTGCCCTGCGATACTCTGCCACCACGTGGCCCGGCTTCCCGCAATGAGAACATCCCACCGCGGAAGATTGCTTCTGCTTCTGCTGCTGAGGGTACGTCGGGGCGGAATATTGAACCGACGTTACTGAGGCCGCCCGCCTTGGAGCTCCAATAGTCAAAACCCTGACTGCCGGGACTGGTGCTGAAGATTGGTTTATCTGGCCGTGAGATCGCTTTCGACCTCCGGTCCTATCTACGATCCTCTGGAAGGTATATTCATACCTCCTAGCTGCTCTCAATACTGCATCGAAGGTCTGATGCTCAAACTGCTCAACTGCCAATAGAATCTCGAGATGGAGCCCCTGCTGGAATCGTTGAGCTCTATCATACTCGGTTGCCACCAAGGTAGGAGCAAACCGACTG
Source organism: Iris pallida (assembly GCA_029216955.1). Classification (NCBI taxonomy): domain Eukaryota; kingdom Viridiplantae; phylum Streptophyta; class Magnoliopsida; order Asparagales; family Iridaceae; genus Iris; species Iris pallida. The sequence continues at coordinate 50,810 of JANAVB010035457.1, forward strand.
AGTCTGGAAAACTCGACCACATATCCGTCGACCGTCCTGCCCATCTGCTTCAGATTGGCGAACCTCGTCTGCAGATCGTACCGAGCTACAGCATCAAAATACTTGGTCTGGAATCTCTCTCTGAATACTGCCCAAGCAATAGGTGCCACTAATCCAACGGCCTGCGCGCCCACCAGCTGCGGGCAAGATCCAATAGCTGCAAGCGCACTACGGCCACCTTCTCGTTCTCTGGGGTCCTGGCTGCTTCTAGAATTACCTCTGTGTCCTGAAGCCAAGCATCTGCGACGATAGCATCTTCACTGCCGTCGAAGAATGGAGGGTTTAAGCGCTTGAAGCTGTTGGCCGCGCTATTACCCTGATGACCTCCTCTGGTCAGAGCATCCGTCACTGCCTGGTGCAAGGCATCTCCTCGACGATCTTGGAAAGCTATGAAGGTCCTGACAAGACCTACCAAAGTGCCATCATCAGGCTCTGCAGGCTGAACGGGCTGAACTGGTGGCTCTCCGCTAGAAGGCACGACTCTGGAGGCCACTCCCGAATGCTGGGCTTGATCTCCGGGTTGCTGCTGGTCCACGGGAAGTACTCCGCCTTGCTGATCGGCATGGCCAGGTACAATGTCGCTGAAGAAGACGACATAGGAAACAATAAGGAAGGACCAAGACAATCCAACGATTACAATCATGTGATCAGGTCAAGAATCCAGGGATTCAGAGGATACGAACAGAGATCAAGGACGAGTGCTGATTGAGACATCTATTCAGTAAACCCTCACATATCTTGATTTACAAGACCTGCATGGGCCACCACTTAAACCATGTCACGCCCCAGAACCAGAATACTGGAGAACGGGGGCAGACATAGCCAGCTACGTATATTGAAGTGCAACCCACCTCGCTATACGGTCACGGCTGTCTAGATACATGAGGGTTTAACTACAAGCCAACAGTCTCTTAAGGTCATGAACAAGCCTAGTGTCTCAATCACAAGCAAGTAAGTAAATATTACAAGATATAAGATTTCCAAATATACAATAGTAAGGCATCCCAAACATTACATATTCAACTGATCATGAAGCTAGTCGTTACTAAACGTGAGGACTAGGAAGAGTTTAGTCATACATGATCAACCCTAGGATCTGTCAATCATGTTACAGCCCGTAGGCAGACAGTAAGAGAAGGTGCAATCGAGCTAAACAGGTGCTCGTCGGCTAAACGCCTCAAACGAATATTTTTACAATAAAGTGGGAGAGCCAAAAATAATCCACTCGTTGCCCTGGTTACGCCTGGTGTTCACCATCGGGCTGGAAGGTCGGTAGATCCTCTGGAGCTGCTCCGAAATCTGGCCATACAAAACAAGCTGGGTCAGACCCCAGAAAGAGCAAGTGCCACAAAGGAAGCTTCACTTAGGAACTAAAACCAGCAATTAGCACAAGAGTAAAATAATAGTAAAAACTGGAAATAAGAAAAACATATCAGGAAGATATACGACGAGAGAACCATGGGACTATTCAGATAACCAGGTTACAACCCGTAAACCAAACAAGGACCGGGGTTGTAACCCTTCATCTGAATGGAACTTGGTTTTCCACCATTTATCGGCAGTTAACATAAGAAATCAGAACATATAACAATCTTGTACATGATCAAGATAAGACTAGACTGGTTGCTCCCCATTCAACAATCACGGCCAAGCAATAAGTACGGCTTGATACTTTAACTAACTAGGGTTATCACAGGCCTAGTTACTAGCAAGATGCAGTGAGATTATTCCACAGCCACAAGCCCTGCAGACCATCCAGGTTACCCAGGTCGAATATTAGGGGCTGAATTCAAGTGGGTACATCGTCCAGGAAACGCATGTACCCTTAGGTGACTTAGAGAGTGCAACACATGACAGTGTGCCGGAAATGTGCCCTACTCGACGGCAAGCTACAGATCCCAAGAGCGCCCAGGTAACGGGATTGCCTGTAGCTGGGAAATCTCTTCATGACTACTGTATTATTCTAGTTATTAACCTTAGTCCCTTTCAGTGGGTACCCCTGACCGTGGTACTCAGGAGACCCATCCTAAACATGATGTAAGACCAGACTGGTTTAATTGTACAAGCACAATCGCCCACGGTGTCCAGGTTATTCATACTTGTCATGTCATGTCATGCCAGGTTAGCCGTCGCAACAGCATGTCAGGTTTTCTTGTTAGGAGTGCGCTACGGCGGGCCACTATCATGCATTATCATGTTGTGCCCATGTATCGTGCCAGGTTCATGTATCATGTCGTGTTCATCTCAGAATTATCCCATATTACACTAAGGATCAAGAGAAACAACATGGATAAGGTAACAAGATTTGTCATGGCAACACATGGTACAAGAGATAAAAGGGGTGCCAGGGACAGCATGCACCAGCAAACAGCATGCGCCAACAAACAGCATGCGCCAGCAAAACAACATGTGCCAGCAAAACATCATGCGCCAGCAAACAACATGCGCCAGAAAATAGCATACGCCAGCAAAACAGCATGCGCCAGCAAACAGCATGCGCCAGGAAACAGCATGCGCCAGAAAAATAGCATGCGCCAGGAAACAACATGCGCCAGCAAACAGCATGCACCAGGAAACAGCATACGCCAGAAAATAGTATGCGCCAGGACAGCATATGCCAGGAAACAGCATGCGTCAGAACAGCATGCACCAGCAAAATAGCATGCGCCAGCAAACAGCATGGCAACAGTATTTTACCAGCAAACAGCATGCGCCAGGACAGCATGCGCCAGCAAAATAGCATGTGCCAGCAAACAGCATGGCAACAGTGTTTTGGCAGCAAACAGCATGTGCCAGGAAAACAGCACTGCTCATCTTCTCCAATCAGCCTCTAATGGCTAGAAAAACCCATGAACCAAAAAGACCATAAACCACTCAAAAAGTCGAAATCAGGACTTCTAATAGTCTAAATTGGGTAGAATCAAATTTCCTACAACATGGAACCATCAAAACTTGAAAACAAGAAGGTTTGATAGATCAAAACCATAAAAATCCGAAAATGGCTAAAACCTAGATCTACAAGAAAATATACAAGAAAATGTAAAATGACAAGAACTAAGGTGGATTAGAAAGTTGCATAGAAGAGTTTAGAACAATAAAAATGGTGGGTTCCTTCATGAAGCAAGTTGTACTTGCCTAGTGTCACGACCCGCACCCTGATTAGGGTAACGAGTACGTGG
>JANAVB010035458.1:0-32682 GCA_029216955.1 Iris pallida
TAGCCTCTATACTTTACGTAATATTGTACATATATTATACTTTAATATATGTAAATATACTTGTCATGTTTATATGACTACTATGTATAATTTTACCTTGTTAAAATATTAATATTTATTATGTACTTTTACCTCTTTGTATTTTTGTATATTTTAATTACTGCAACCATTTGGTGTCCAAGCCTAGCATGGATTTTTGGGCTCAAATATGTTTTTACACATTCAAGACCTGTACAAGTCATATTGGACTTGATTCATGGCCTTGGGTCCTGTATTTGAACTCTGGTTCAAATTAGGTACATGGACAAAATATGCAGATAATTAATTATTAAATTTCAGATTGTGTACCATGCTGTTTTTGAATTTCTAAAAATACTTTAATTGCTGTTAAAATTCTAGAAAATAGTATTTAGATACTATGTTAATTTAGCTAATTTAGCATAATTTTGACAGTATTTAATTTATAGTTTTGCCACTGTTTTGACATATGAAACCAGAACTCACTTTCTGTGTACCTATGAAAACTGATTTTTGTAAAATACATGTACTGGTTAATAAATTCTAGAAAAATTATAATAAATTTCTATAATTAACACGGATCATTTTGGTACTTTATTTTATGTAAAATTGAGCTTTTTGTCTATCTCAAAAATTGTTGGAACACAATGTACAGTTGATTTATTTATTGAATAGTTACGACTTTTTAATGTTTTGTGTAAATTGAGTTTTAGTCGTATTAAACCCCACCCCGCACTAGTGTAAAGGCCCTAGAAAGTTAGTTATAGTATTGAGTCACCCCACATTGGTCTCCTATGCTAAAGTCATCATTTTGGCTAGGTGCCCAGTCACAAGTCGTGTTGCACCACTTAGTGTCTTAGTGTTTAACATAGTGTAAAAACTAAGTTATGTATTTATTTCTACAGTGACGAGTCACCAGGCATCTATAGCATTCTTATCGCTGCTTTGCTTTGCTAGAGGCAAGTACTTTCTATAAACTTTACATACTTCTATAAACAATAAACTGCAATTCACCAACCATGTTAAATGCTGATCCTTGGGGTAGCAAGTTAAAACTTTGCATGTTGTATTACTTTCAGTCTCTGCCATGTTTAGGATAGTTTTCATATCTCTCATATATTTAAATAACGGGTTAACGAAAACTGCTAGTAGTGTACGTGATCATGACCCCCTTCTCCGTATGTATTTACCGAGCACCGTTACATTCTATATATATCTGTGTCGTATGTCTGGTCCTGCGTTTGTGTATGGATGTACACCGATGCTGTTATGTGTATGTATGTACACTTCAGAAATTTGATATGTATCGCTGTACATCCTGATTACCTATTGACTGATCACTCACCTACTACAGTTTTAAACTTTAAAAATAATAAATTATTGCCATGATAAAATGTAACTAAAACCGGATAAACATGATATGTCATTTCTTTTCATCACATGATCAGTATTATATGTTTGTTAGATTCAGTACTTTCTTCCGTCCTGACAGGATAATGTTGTAGGTATACTTACTGAGGAGGAGTTGCTCTGTGATTCGTATTATGGAGTTACTGCCGAGGACCAGGCTTTACCTTACGAGGATGTACCTGCGGGGAACCTCGTCTAGTTGTCTTTTTGCTTTAGACTTTTGAGAGTAGTCATGTATTAGACTATGTATTTTGTAACTGGACCTGTATCCAGTTTTACATTTAAGACTTGTACTTGGACTCACTATTCTATGAGACGACTTTTGTGTTTGAAGCATTTATGACTCTTCTTCACTTATAGAACTGTTACCACATTTAGTCTTATCTTGTTATCTCTAGAACAGCTTACTGTGCTTTATCTCAAGCGCAGGCTAGATATGACTCGGCCCGGCCCAACAATTTGGGTAGCGGGTCGTGACACCAGCAAATCTATGAACTTTGCAGCATCGATATTTGGTGCCTCATCAACTACATCATGGTTATTCGAAACGAAATAGGCCCCGCAACATCGAAAACCATGTTCAAGCATCCGTTGTCGTATGCATGATTATCTGAAATGAAACGAGGTCCTGCATGCATATACGACTCCATATAAGGCTATGGCTCTGATGCTGAAGACACAAGTTCTCCTTGTACGGTCCACTGTTAGTAATTAGACATGAAACCCCTTGAGTACAAATGATATGTCACTTCCACTTCTGGAAAATATTTCACATTATAATATTTCACACACGGACATTTAATTTTGGTGCCGTCCATGTACTGATAGAACGCCTTGGCAAACTGCAGGAGCTGCTCTACTCCCGCTATGTATTCATTTTGCACACCCTACATGTCATCAGGACGATGTTTGTACATCCATGAGCGATATCGCAAGTAGTGATTCATATCCGTTTGAAAATAATTCTGTAAAGATGGACACACATTATCCAATAGGCACAAATTCGTATATTACATCATATTATCTTAGTAATATTTACCTTATCTAATCTAAGGCCCTTATCTATTTGTACACAACCCAGACATAGACTGAACTGAACTATAGTTAGTTGATGCTTAAGAGTGTACACTGCAGTCATTTTCTTTTACTGAAAATGGAACACAAACTGATAAGCTGGGGATGGGATCAAAATGTCGAAACGTCTTTCAACTCTTCATATAGTTTGATACATCCCAAAGGTCACCCATATCTCTGAATCTATCCTGCCTATGTCTTTTAATTGTTTGCAAAAACAAAAGTTTGATTTCTACAAACTAAGAAAAAAAGAAAGTACAAGAGTACAATTGATTTATAGAGAAGTACAATTATAGGAATCTGATCAGAAGACGATCATTCTATCCCTTGGACGAGGTGATATCGAAGACACGAGCCTCTGGAAGATGCAACAACACTTTAGCAGGAGATTATGATCATTAGTGATTCTTTAGAACTGATTTAAAACTCTATTTATAGAGTTTTGAAATAACTATTTTCTGAGTTGTGCGTACTGCAGGTTGCGCGCCTTCTATCCAGTTATGCGAACGGTTACTTGAACTGCCGGAGACGCATGGCATCGTTTGAGTGAGATTCCCGTGGTCGTGGATAGCGTAGTGGACACGTTCTTCGAGATTAGTGGCATGCATACCACATCATCCTGATTTTGAATAAAAGTTGATCAGGTGACGCCAACTAGCCATGTTGTGCGCGGGCGCAACTCAATGACTGGCGCCTTTGACTGGGTCTTTTGTGCTATATTGATTAATTCTCGCGCCACACGATGACTTGCGCGGGCTAGCTGTCAACATTAATTATATGCTGACAAAATCTTTTCGAGCGTCACGTTGCACGGGATTCTAATGGATTTTTATCAACTATCGTGCTGTCAGAGCTGTCAGTAAAGATGGCAATCGTTAGAGCTTCTCGAGGATGATTGCCACTTGGTGCCGCACACCTTGGCTTTGGCGCAACCTGATACTGGCACAACCAATTACTGGCGCAACATAATGATTTAGCACAACCTAAAGATTTGGAGTCACTTGATGATGGCACACTTTAAAGGGTGGCGCCCCATGATTTTTAAATTCTACAAGATCCCTTTCAAAGTTTTCAAAGTGAACGATTTCTTACGATATGTTAAAATCTGACTTAATGCTCAACACTCTTGTAACCACCTCCAACGGTGAATGATGCTCACAAGCAGGATACAATAGAGTCCTTGCATTCTCCAGCAAATCTATGAACTTTGCAGCATCGACATTTGGTGCCTCATCAACTGCAGAATGGTTATTCAAAATGAAACTAGGCCCCGCAGCATCGAATACCATGTTCAAGCATCCGTTGTCGTATGCATGATTATCTGAAATGAAACTAGGTCCTGCATGCATATACGGCTCTACATAAGGCTCTGGCTCTGATGCTGAAGACACAAGTTCTCCTTGTACTGTCTACTGTTAGTAATTAGGCATGAAACCCCTTGAGTACAAATGATATGACACTTCCACTTCTGGAAAATATTTTACGTTATGACATTTCACACACGGATATTTAATTTTGGTGCCGTCCATGTACTGAGAAATGCTTTGGCAAACTGCAGGAGCTGCTCTACTCCCGTTATGTATTCATTTCGTACACCGCACATGTCATCAGAATAATGATTGTACACCATGAACGACATCGCAAGTAGTAATTCAAATCCGTTTGAAAATAATTCTGCAAAGATAGACACACATTATCCAATAGACACAAATTCGTATATTATATCTTATTATCTTAGTGATATTTACCTTATCTAATCCAAGGCCCTTATCTATTTGTACACAACCCAAACATAGACTGAACTGAACTATAGTTCAGTTGATGCTTAAAGTGTGCACTGCAGTCATTTTCTCTTACTGATAATAGAACACAAACTGATAAGCTGGGGATGGGATCAAAAGGTCAAAATGTCTTTCAACTCTTCATATAGTTTGATACATCCCAAAGGTCACCCATATCTCTGAATCTATCATGCCTATGTATTTCAATTGTTTGCAAAAACAAAAGTTTGATTTCTACAAACTAAGAAAAAAAGAAAGTACAAGAGTACAATTGATTTCTGGAGAAGTACAACTATAGGAATCTGAGAAGTTTATCATTTTATCCCTTGGACGATATGATATCGAAGACACGAGCCTCTAGAAGATGCAACACCACTTTAGCAGGAGATTATGATCATTAGTAATTCTTTAGAACTGATTTAAAACTCTATTTATAGAGTTTTGAAATAACTATTTTCTGAGTTGCGCGCACTTTAGGTTGTGCACCTTCTATCTAGTTGTGCGAACGGTTACTTGAACTGCTGGAGACGCATGACAAAGTTTGAATAAGATTCGCGTGATCGTGGGCAGTGTAGTGGACACGTTCTTCGAGATTAGTGGCATGCGTGCTACATCATCCTGATTTTTGAATAAAAGTTGATCAAGTGGCGCCAACTAGCCAGGTTATGCACGGGCACAACTCAACAACTGGTGCCTTTGACTGGGTCTTCTGTGCTGTATTAATTAATTCTCGCACCACACGATGACTTGTGCGGTCTAGCTGTTAGTATTAATTATATACTGACAAAATCTTTTCGAGCGCCGCGTTGTGCGGAATTCGAATGGATTTTCTTCGACTATCGTGCTGTCAAAGCTGTCAGTAAGAATGGCAACTGTTATAGCTTCTCAAGGATGCTTGCCACTTGGCGCCACGCACCTTGGCTTTGGCACAACCTGATACTGACGCAACCAATTACTGGCGTAACCTAATGATTTGGCACAACCTAATGATTTGGCGCCACTTGATGATGGCACACTTTAGTGTGACGATTTCAAAATTTTGAAATTCTTTGAATTAGAGGAACTTAATACGGGTTGCGCTAGTCAACTGTTCAAACAAATTCCAAATTTTAAGTGCCAATTGCGCAACAGTTTCAAATAGACTTTTTAAGCTATAAATTGCCGTCCAAAGAGAACTTTTAACTTTTTATCGAAAGTTAATTCTCTTAACTCTTTCATCTTCTTCTTTCAAACTCTCGAAGCTCCTCCGACGATCATCAATGGCCCCAATGAAGTCTGTCGCCGTCAAGGGAAAGGCCATTACTAGGCCTTCATCTTGTGCACCGCCAATGAGATTGCCTCAATACGCACCACCGTCCTCAAGAACTGAAAGAGCCAACCCGACACACGAAGGTGATTTTTCGAGAATAGACTGAACGTCGACTGAATTGACTGACTCTTTTTAGGGTTTCGATCGATTCACGCATTTCATAATTTGTGCTACCTCTTTTTAGAGTGTAGGCATACTTCACAACTTGTGCCTTCTCTATTTAGAGTTTTCTTGCTATTCACATACTATTTGCCTTTACGAACTATGTTGAACGAGTTTGAAATTTGTGCTTTCTAATTTTGTGCGAATGCGCATATCAAAATTGGTGCAACTTGAAATCACGCACAATACAGATATCGCGCAAGGCAGATACTACACAACTAGATGTCGCACAACACAGAAGTTGCACAACACAGATGCTGCACAACCAAATGTTGCACAACATAGATGTTGCGCAACACGGATTTCACGCAACACATATTTCGTGTAACCTATGATTTTGTGTGTTCTGCTTCATAGAAAAACTCTTTTTGAGACTAACTTTTGTTTGTTCTTATTCTTTTTGTAGTTGATCTTAGAGAAGACCCTGCTGTTGAGAAATATACTTCAGCGTTCAATGTATCAGAATATAAAGAAGACTTATCTCATGTCTAATATCCACAATATAATGCACCTGAATCCAGAAGGGCCATACTCATTGCTCAAGAAAGTAACACCTTGTTATATCTGATGAATGGTGAACCTTTGGAAAGTGTAGATAATATAGTTTATAAGAAACCGCCTTTCTTATTTGGAGATGCAGTGAAGAAGACATCTCAACCAAAGACCAAGAAAGAAGAAAGGATTTATCAGTGTAAGGACAGTATTATATTTCTCACTGAGATGCCAAGACATTTATCCTTGTCTCGATATGAATTCTCCAGTCACCATCGACGGATGGCATGGGACATGACTCAGATTCAGTAAGCCAAAATTAAAAAAATGTTATAAGTTAGGTCCACAAAGTAAGGACCTATTTTACAGTACTTCAGACAGGTACAGTTCTCATCTACGGGGTTTGAAGCCGATTTGCATACCTCCAGAAGATTCATCAATACTTCTTCCCGTCAGGGTGCCCACCTTTACAAACACATTTGCTAAAGCTGAAGGAAGATACCCAGATCAGGCCATGCGTTTGACAGGCCTAGTGAGCCCAGACATGAAACATTGGAGCAGCTTAGTGATTTGGATTATGGATCAGTTCAAGGACAAACTCCTTTAACTATAACTTTATGAGGCCATCTGGACTACTGTTCATGGCTTTCGCCCAAATGCTCTTATGTTCTTGGCTCTAATTGAAAGATACAACGACAGAAACGGTACCTTCATGACCCCTCACGGGAAAATTGGTTTTGTACTTCATGAGATGAAATATCTCTCACATCTTCCAATGGGTAACAACCCATATGAAGAATATGTGCCCACTAATGAGGAACTGGATATCTTTTTCACAGAAAACTCTCAGATTTGATGAGCTTCTATGCCATTATAAGATATGCTCCCTTTATTACAAAAGCGCTTCCGCAGGGACTTGTTATAGAACCAAGTGGTTTTCGTGTATGTTTTTAGGTCATATCTTTGAAGACAAGATAATCAAGAGTCAGCTTTGAGATCCTTGTTTCTTCCAACCGCTCAGTCGTAGCGACATAGAAAAACTGATAGAAAAGTCTAAGCATACCGATAACATATTGGATGTGGACTGGCACCCCTTTACGGCTGGTGCTACTATTGAGAGTTATCTCAGGCAGGGTTACAGACCCATGTCAAAAGAAGCCCAATTGGCGGGTTTTCTTTCTTTGTGGCTGCGATGGTTTGTAGTTCCTGGGCCAGTGCAGTCGATAGATTTCACCGAGGCATATTATTTGCTGCTGTACGTATAATATTTGGCCACAAGATGGACATTCTTTCATCGATGACTTGTCGTCTGAACGTAGGACTGTGTTCTTTTATTGACACTATGCTGCATGATAAGGATGCTCGGCTGGATTTTCCCCGTACCAAAATGCTATATACTTATTTGTTCGGGTGGTTATTGCTACACCATCCCAGCTTGATGGACCCTGATATGGGTGAAGTTGAAGGTAACTTTATTAGGCATTTTCCAATGCTCGATGGAATATAAATGCACTTTCAGAATGCAAAAGAGTTTTGAACTGAGAATTTGGATGGAGATTTCAATGTATTCCTCCTCCGCCAGGATATGAGAATCTTCCTCCACAACTCATGGATTTAGAAGCAGCATCTCTCTGTCTGTCTCCGACTATTTTTGCATGGTTGAAGACAATTCGCCCGTCTCACGTAGTATATCGATTTGTGGAAGAGTGTTTTCTAGAACCATATTTGCCAAGTCGATTCGCTCGACAATTTGGCTATGACCAGCTGCATGTGGGAAATGCCACTACTTGCCTTCAAGCCAAGGGTTTCTTGATTGATGGTGCTAGGGCTTAGAGATATTATAATGCCAGAGGCACCAAGGCTATATTCTCCATGCCCCATAATCTTGCTCAGGGTTCGCGTATGTTATACACATACGCGAATTTCTATCCTTCGGCAAACACTTTTGTCGAAAACTTTTATCTAGCCCACAGCTTTACCAGTGATAAGCGATCAAAGGCTGGACTTCGTACTGCACAATTATTCAGGGATGCAGAAGATCGAGACCCTGCCGATGAACCTCTGGGGGCTTCTCTTGTAGGCTTCCTAGATGAAGTAAATGAGACTTTGGACGTATCATTAAAAGTACAAAAGAAAAAGTCTCCTGCCAAAGGGCTTAAGAAAAGGAAGACTAGAGATTCATCTGCTCCTTCGCATCATGATGATCTTTCTTCTTCTCCTAAGGCTTTGGGGAAGAAAAAGTTGAAGACCACTTTGGTCATTAGTGAACAGCCTACTACTAGGATGACTCGGTCTGAGTCGAAGCGGATGCATAGTGGGGCCTCCCTTAGAGAGGGAGAAATAACTCCTTCTTCGGTTCCAAAATAGAGTGGAGTTGCCCGAAAAGAAGTGCCCAGAATACCAGATGACCTTGATGAGGTCGAAAAACCTGTAGCACCTTTGCTACAGAAGGCCAGAAGAAAATTGCTGGTGACTCAAGCAGAACGTCAAACAATTGACGCTTCCTCTCTCTCAAAGGAATTTGACATATCATTATCCTCGCAAAAGGATCTACCATCTCAAAAAGGTAATTTTTATACTTTTAAGCATAATTTTAAAATATGAATAATATGTATTGATATTATTCTTTTTCATCTATAGAGACTACATCAATTGATATTCCAGTCTCAGTTACTACCGAAGAAATTCTAGGATTTTGAGTTGTACGGACAACTGTTTCCATAACTGCACTGGCTGCAGCAGGAGTAATATTGTCATCCCCGACTCCAAATGTCCCAGAGTTTACATCTCCCGAAGAGGAGTTGCCTTCTATAAAATCTCAAGCTGGAGCTGCCAATCTTCCGGCCACTCAAACTCCTACTCGTTCTAAAGAAGATTGAGAGATGATAGAGGCCCTCCTGGATTGTGACTATAGCGATGTGTCAATCGGAGATAATTCTGCAAGTGCTGCTGAAGAAGAACCAGTTCCAGTAGATATCCTACTGGTACCGACTGAAGAATACCATATAATTGTTGAGGGTGAAGAAAATCCCGTTGTTGAGGAGGGGCATCCAAGCCCGAAAACTAATGAGCCTAAAAATAACAAAGATCAGACTACGGCTCTTGACGATGCTGGGAATGATGAAAATCTTTGCACTATTGTTGCAGAGACTCAGACCCCTACTGATGAAATTTTTGAAGTCAGGGATGCTGAGGAGATTGCCCCAATTAACCAGGCAGAATCAGGGGCTGGAAGCAGCCGTTTCTTATCAGGCGGTTTCGAGGCTGGATGTAGTCAATTAGCTATATCCGAAACTACCATGGCCAGGCTCCGCTATGATCTGGACATGCCCAGGGAAAACCCATATGTATTGCCAGGATCAGGTAATATTTTGATTTTTATTTACCTTAATACTTGAAATTTATATGTAATGACTGTGTATCTTAATTACAGTGGATCCTGCGCGGACACTTACAAAAACTGCATCGACCACATTCAGTTTTAGCTCGACCATGGCTCTCCTGAATATAGGGACCCAAACTGGAGAGGAAAGTTCTTCTATGATGCCAGTATTCAGGTCTCCTGGTGTACAATCTTTAGTTCCCCCAGTTACTGCAGAAATAAGAATTCTAACAGAAGTAGCTACCCCGGGAATCTCAGCGATGAACAGAGTTGTTGTCGAAGCTTATACTAATGCATTTTTCACTTCCCTGAAGCCTCTAATCCAAATGGTCGTGGAAAAGGACCAACCTTATGAGTCAGTAAGGGGCCCTTCCTCCTTCATCATTGGAGCCATCCGTAAAATTGGTGATCTGGATAGAGTCAACTACTTAGATCATATTTTGAATGAGCTTGAAGAATCAATTAAATCATATAAAGATCTAACAAGAGGAAACATCCAGAAACTCGTAGATGCTGAATACGAGGTGATAGCTCGTGAGGCTGCAATACAAAAAGAAGATTTCGAAGCTTTTGTGGTAGCTTTCTCACAGCGCTCTACAGAGTTGGAATCTTGCATTGTCGAGACACTTCTTTTTTTGAGTGCTATAAGACTGACGCTGCAGAGAAAGAAAAAGAAGCTACTGAATATCAAGTTCGTCTCCGGGAACTAGAAATTGAAATAGCTCGGCTCCAAGAAGCAGTTAAAGAAGCTCGACCACGCGAAGAAGAGGTATTGGAGATGCATCAGATTGCTGCAAGTCAATTAGATGACTTGAGGAAGCAACGGGATGCACTTATCTAAGTTGAAGGTGCATAACTGGAATGCCGAGCAGAGTCGCTGCAACCTTTTGATCCAGAGTCCGGGAGAGCTCTTGCTAGACAAAGGATACTTGACTCGAGGGTAGAGAGGGCAGAGAATTTGAAAAGATTTATCATTGATCTCAGCACTCAGCCTCCCCAATGAAACGATCTATAGGAGCTATTGTCTTCTTGTCTTTCAAATGATATACCTTTTTTTGACATTTTGAACATTTTTGCAATAAAAATAATGCTCTTTTTGTTGGATAGTAGATATAAGTAATAGATAAGGATAAGAAAATATGTTCAAAGGTACCAGACATGACATATCTCCTAAAAGAAAATAATAATACTAATTATAATTATTCAGAGGTAATGTGGATGTGACAGAATATAACTCTCAGAATATTGTTATTTCAAAATACGATTTTATCAGAGGTAATGTGGACGTAATAAGTCGCTGATATAGATGATAGAATTTAGAGGCAATACGAACATGGATTCATGTATTCGTTGACTATCTCTGAATCAGATGGGATTCAAAAATAAGATATCTTTTAAAACACTTGTGTTCTAAAAGATTGGGTTTATGATCAGGTGATATGATGTGGATATATTCCGCTGGAGATTTTAAGAGTTTATCATAAGGGTGAACAACTCAACTCTTTTAATATATACAACATTTAAACAATATTTTACATTTTCTTCAAACATAGTACTTTTTTAAGAATTTGCCGTTAATAGGCATCATAGCAACTCGGCCATCCATTTCGGTTAGTTAATAAGCTCCGTTTGAAAAAAACTTTGCTTACAATGTAGGGACCTTCCCACTTCGCTTCGAATTTGCCCTTTCTTATGTGTGTCATAGTCATAGGACGTTTGACAGTAAGGACTAGTTCATCTTTTTGGAATGCTCGTACTTTGACTTTTCGGTTGAAAGCTTTGGAGATACGGGCTTGATATAGCTAAATATGATGTTGAGCTAATAATCGTTTCTCGTCCAACGCTTCAAGTTCCTGAAGCCGAAGATGATCATTGTTTTTTGTTGTGAGTTCATTGGCAATTGCAATCCTTAAGGAAGGTATTTGAATTTTCAATGGTAGGACAACTTCACATCCATACACCAAGGAGAAATGTGTGCAACCGGTTGGAGTACGTATAGTAGTGCGATAAGCCCATAGACATTCTCCAAGCTTTTTACTCCAATTTTTTTATTGGTAGAAACGAATTTCTTGAGAAGCTTAATAATAGTTTTGTTGAATACTTCAGCCAAACCATTAACTGCAGGATTGTAGACTGTGGAAGCAACATTATTGATTCTGTTATCATCACAAAATTGAGTAAACTTTTGACTGATAAATTGTGGTCCATTATCATGAATGATTCATCGAGGAATACCAAATCTGTATATCACATGATGTTTAATGAAGTTGATAACGCTGCTGGTCTTGACTTCAGATAAAGGTATAGCTTCGGCCTATTTCGAAATGTAATCGGTTATAGCCAGTATAAACCGATGTCCTCTAGACGATGGTAGATTGATAGGACCAATGACATCTATACCCCAAGCTTCAAAGGGCCATGATACGACAGTCGGATGAAGGAACTCTGACGGTTGATGGATAAAGTCTTCATGGATTTGACAGGCTCGACATTTCCTTGCATATTCAATGACATCTGATACCATAGTAGGCCAATAGTAGCCCATATGCCGGATACGATCTTATAATTTAGGACCAGGCTGATGTTCACCACACACACCATCTTGAGCTTCCCATAGTATTTGTTTTGCTTCATCTCCAACAAGATAACGTAGGAATAGACCATCAAACATTCGTCGATAAAGGTTCTTAGAAGTATGATTGTAATAAAACTGGAGTGATCGCCTACAGATTGTTGTAGCTTCTTTAGAATCTTCAAAATGTCATGTACCACGAAGTCAATAAAAGGAGCTTTCCAGTCTTCACTAATGACATTGATTTCAGTTGAATTATTGAACTCAATATTTGAGTTATTCTCAATGTAAAATAACTCTCTGTTAGTGATGACAATCATCTGTTGCCTTTTCACTGGGATTGCTAATACGGCTGCCAGATTAGCCAATTCATTAGCCTCCATATTGCATGCCCGACGTACATGTTCAATGAAGAAACCCTTGAATGATGTAGCCAGCCTAACTGTAACTTTATGATATGAAAAAAGATATTGGTGTCGAACTTCATACGTGCCTCAAACCTGATTGACAATCAGTTTAGAGTCTCTATATACTTCAAGATATTCAATATCTAATTGTTTAGCCAATTGTAGACCAATGAGCAAAGCGTTGTATTCAGCCACGTTATTTTGAATAGCTAATCCTTCTGGTGATACGAGGACGATTCCAACTCCAGTAACAATGGCACCTTTTGGTCCTATTCTGGATGCACCGTCAAAGAATAGACACCAGGTAAGAATTTCTTCTGAAATCATGTTGGATTCTAAAGTTTCATCTGGAATCTTGTCATAGAGTTTAGATGTTTCGGGAATTGGATGAGCTGCCAGGAAGTCAGCAAGAGCTTGACCCTTAACAGACTTTTGAGGAATATAAACCATATCATATTGTGCTAATAATATAGCCCATGTAGCAAGCCTGGAATTGAGTGTACGGGGCTTCTTCATCAAGACCCGGAGAGGGTTAACTCTAAAAATAACATGAATTGTTTGGCCGATGATATAATGTCTCATTTTTGAACAACAAACATCAAAGCTAGACATTCTTTTTCCACTGGGGTGTATCAATGTTCAGCTCCGATCATTGTATGGCTAAGATAATAGATAGCTTGTTCATGACCTTCTTTATTCTTCTGAGCTAATAAAGCACCCAATGAATGATCCATTGCTCGAACATACATCAGGAAGGGTATTTCTGAGACTGGAGGCACTAGAACTGGAGGGTTCATCAAGTACCATTTTATGTCTTCAAATGCTAGCTGGCATTCTTCAGTCCAAATAAAAGACACCTTTCTTCATGAGTTGAGTGGATGGTCTACAGCGTCCAGAGAGATTTGAGATGAATCTTCTGATGTATGCAAGTCATCCCTGGAATCCTCGTAGCTCTTTTAGGTTGCAAGGAGGATGCATCTCTTGAAATGGCTTTAATTTTCTCAGGGTCAACGTGTATACCTTTAGAGGTAATAACGAATCCAAGAAATTTGCTACTAGAGACTCGCAGGAATGACTTGGTGGGATTCATCTTGAGTTGAGCTGGCACATTAGATTGAATATAGTTCTCAAGTCTTGGATGTGGTCTTCCTTTAGACGACTTTTGACAGCAATGTCGTCTATATAGCATTCAACTGTCTTATGCAAATGATCATAGAAGATAGTACTCATGGCCCGCTGATAAGTTGCAAAAGCATTTTTAAGACCAAACGACATGACAGTGTAGCAATAGACTCCGAGAGGAGTACAAAAAGATGTATGTTTCTTATCTTCCGAGTGTATCTTGATTTGATTATATCCTGAGAATCCATCCATAAAAGACATTCGTTCAAATCCGCAAGTATTGTCGATCATGACATCAGTGATCGGAAGAGAAAATTCGTCCTTGGGACAAGCTTCATTAACGTATCTGAAGTCAATGCAGACTCGAACCTTCTCTGTTTTCTTCAAAATAGGGACAACATTAGCCACCCAGTCCGGATGTTATTCTTCTCTGACGAAGCCACAAGCGATGAGCTTCTTGACTTCAGCTTCTATGGCGTCCATCATGTCAGGTCAAAATTGACGCTATTGTTGCTTAACAGGCCTTACATTCGACATAATGTTGAGTTTATGGGTAGCAATCTAGGGATCCAATCCTGGCATGTTTTTATAGCTCCAAGCGAATACATTAATGTATTCCCTAATAAGTTGAATCAGTTCTGATTTATCCGCTTCAGGGAGGGTTTTGCTGACAAATATTGGTCTTGGGGAGGCTTCGTCTCCAACATCGACTTGAACCAACTGATCTTCACTAGGCTGCTCACGTTACTCAAAGCGAAGCTCCCATTGAGTATCTATCTTTTGTGTCCAAGGATCAGATTCAGAGGCTTCGGCAAAGTCTTCGTCGTCATCCGAGAACTTGACAGTTACCATATTGGAAGATAGAGTCACTCGATGAACGTGCCCTACACTGGTGTCTGAATCCCATGAAACAGAGTCATAAGAGTTAGATCATTATTTTTCATCGGATTCGGAGGCTTCTGGAGTCGAAATTAGAGGTATAACCCAGTCTCCGCTTCGTTTTGCTGTAATATTGTTGTGACTTTCTTTTTGGAGCAGGAATACGAATAGGAGTTCGCTTCCTTTACCACCATTGTGACCAGCTTTAAAATTATAGCCCATCTTTTGAATGATATCTTTTGATTGTTGACTATAGCGACGTAGTTGAAGTCTTCCGTTATCTTGATTTTCTTTTTCATTATCGGGCGTGATCTTATGTTCTATTACTTTACTAAAAAGTATAGGAAATTCATCTTTCTTCCTGAAAGGAACTAAGAAGAAAGAGTCTTGCATTGGTTCGAGCATTACTTCATCTTGGAGGGGTTGAACTGCTCCTATTATAAGTGGTTCGAAGTTATCTAACATTTCTAAATAACATCGAGTATAATAAAAAACATCAATATACTGTAAAGGAGATGCTACTTTATTGATTTGTACATCATCATTTACAACAGGATTCTTGGCCTTAACAAAAGGCTTAGTAAGGTTGATAACCAGAGGAGGAGAAGGAGGATTCTTGGCCTTAATAGAAGGCTTAGTAAGGTTGATAACCAGAGGAGGAGAAGGAGAAGGTTTGTTACGACGAAGGTCGATAACAAGTGGCCCAGAAGAGGTGAGCTCCCTTTGTTTCATTTTTACAGCAGGAGGCTATTTGTTATGAGAGGAAAGATGGATAATCAATGTCTGAGAAGAAGAGGGACGAGTAGTACGTCCTTTGATGGGGATTATGAGAACATCTTTTGAGGTATCTTTCTGATCTTCGTCACTATCCATCGCTAATACAACCTTCATGAACTCTTCCTTATACATCCGAGAATCAGTACAATATGATTCGATGCCCCTGCAAGGATTTAGTTCAGCTACTTCCTTCTGGACCTCTCCATTGACGTCTACATATTTAAAGCATTGGTGTAGAGTGGATGGTACAATATTATGCTCATGCAGAAAGGGTCTTCCCGGCAAGGCATTATAAGAGCCATGATTATCGATCACATAGAAAGTAACCTTTGTACGAGGATTGCCTATTTGAACTTTCAGGCAAATCTTCCCTAAAGGTTCACTTCTTCCAGGATTAAATTCCAAGATTGTCGTGATGGTTGTTGAAAGATTATGTACGGGAATCTTTAATGCATCTAGTAAAGTTTTTGGCATGATTCTGAGCGCAGACCCAGGTCGATCAAGATGCAATCAACCTTCATGGTATCGACCTATCCCGTAAAGTAGAGGGGTCGGTCATGACGATTATCTTCCAGCAGTATATCATCTTCTGTAAAGGTGATGTTGGGCATTAGCTCCATCACACTATGACAATGAAAGCAAGTTACAGGATCCTTCTCTGCCTTCTTGAGGAGAGTTAGACAAGTATCAGCTTGCATCAAAGCTTCATTCAATGTCTCTCAAGTTTCTTTTGAGAGATGCAGTAGCTCAAAAATTGATAACCTTGCCGGTGTATTAGCCAGTTGAGCCAGTATATCAAAGTTATACGGCTTTTCGAGTCCCAGAGATGGAGTCTTCTTTAATACTTTATCAAAGCGGACATGCTGCTTTCCTTTATCAGCTGTCGTCGATTTGGGAAGAGTTGGTTCCATTGGAGGTGATGAAACAGATGGAACATTGACATCAGGAGAAGATGATGCAGGAGGAGCCTCTGGAGCTAAAGTCGGGTTCTCCTGACCTTCTGAATAGTCTCTCTGGTAAATTCTTCCAAACCTGGTACCAGTTAAGGCCTCTTGTTCGAATACAGGTTCGAAAGATACCATATTGCAACTCTTTGCCTGGATCTTGCTTCTGGAAGATTTCTTTTAAAAAGATGAAGAGTTTGTCCAGTAACCGAAACCAACCCGAGATTGGTTGTGAGAAAGGCATAGAAAAAGTGGTACTGGAGATCATTTTCCATGATTCAGGCTGGGCGCCTTTTGTATATCATATCCTATCTTTGTCATTAGTTCACAAGACTGTGGACTATATAAATAAAAAGTTGGTTGATATTTGGCTTCTGGCTTTGACAGTATTTTCTCAGAAAGGGAGGAAGAAGAAGGATCTGCAGCCGAAGTAAAAGTGACAGTTAAAGGTGGAGGACAATGGTCACCCAACGAAGTCATATGACATTACTTGTATTTGGTTGCTTTCTTGGACTTTAAAGAAGGTGCTTCAAAGTCAGCCACTAAATTAGGATGAATCCACATAATTTCTCCTTTATCAGTTGTCACGCCCCGCTCCCGTAGGAGCGATCATCCTCGCTAAGGCGTGATGCCACACGAGCCTAGATTGCGCTCGTGCAAGGCGGGTTCCATAACGGCCGATTTCAGCGGCTGCGACGGGGTCGTCGCACAGAAGTCCCAAGCAGAGACATTGAATAATAGCAGTAAAATTTGAAGCAAAACACAAGTCGTTTCAAAATACTCTTTTATTGATATTGAAACAACGGTTACAATGGGGCGCAAGGCCAAGATTACAAGTCTCACAAGCTCACTCATCTCACATTACAAGTCACTCAGCTCTCTCTCTCTCATCTCTCAAATATAAGTCTTGAGCCAGCGGATGCTTCGGAAGGCGACATCCTTACATTATGTCCTGTATAAGTCTTGACACCATGCGGCCGCACGCTTCGAATCGCCAAGGAACTCCATGCCTCGACGTATCCAAGCGAGCGCCACGCCACGAGCTTCTACCTGTGCCTGCACATGAAAACTATGTGGGTGTCAGTACTCAACTGTACTGGTGGAATGAGCACCGCGCCCACCCATACAAAACCAACACGTTTGATTTACTTTGTGCAACATAGTCCCTTCTTAACAATTGTCTTTCTAGTCTTTCCTTAGGATCGGTTTTAGAACAGACGCCTTAGCCTATTTTGTGTCTCAGGACCATTTTGTGTTTGTAATGTAACATCAACTCAACAACGTTGACCTATCAGGTCGTGCTTGCCTTACGGCTTAAAATCAGAGATGCAACTACGCGGTAAGACTCCTTTCCCGTTTGACCGTGCTATAAGTCCTTGTTGAGGCCGTGCCTCGCAACTCAAGTGAGGCTCAATCATACAGCCGCCTCGCGGCCCTTTTGCTACTAAATCATCAACTGACCCAATCAAGACTTGTAACACCCTGTTTTCTGAAATTGGGGATTTTTGAAAATTTATTATTTTTATTATTTATTAGTGGTATTTTAGTCATGGTATGATTTTCTGGTGATTTTAGTTAAGTTAAACCATCTTCTAAGTCATGCTAAGTCATGACTTATGACTTTGTGATTTTGGTTAGTATAACTTAGTGTAAACCCTAGTTTTCTCTAACCTAGAAGTTGCCATGACCATGATAGCTTAGCCATAGGCTTAGAACATCAAATTATGGGTTTTTGACCAAAAGGGTATTTTGGTAATTTTCTAGACTTAATTTGTGATTATGTGATTTTTATATTATTTAATTCTTGGTAGGTCTCATGATTAGTCACTAACCTATCCTACCCTAAACTAGAAGTTAGCCACTAACCTAGAGTCATTAGGGTGATGTTTTGGTCATGGGATAAAGTAAGTTAATATCTAGATATTAACTTTATTGATATTTTGCACAAAACATGCAAAATATCACACCCTTTACCAAAAGTCTTTGACTTAGCCTAGAAGGAAGGGCAAGGACACCCCCCCCCATGCCTTGGCCGGCCAAGGGCACCCCCTTGGCAGCCCACCCTTGATAAATACCCCATGGATTAATTCATGAATAAAATTGCATGAATTTTAATCCACAAAAATTCCATTTTCTACAAACCTTCATAACTTGATCATTTGTGATCCAAATTGACTCTAGTCTTTTGCATTGGAACCCTACAACATCTAGGGAGCTAAGGGAAGCAAGAAATCTAGAATTTGGGAGCTTGGGCATCATCGAAGTGGAGATCACACAACCCTCTTTTTATTTATTTTCCTTGGAATTTCACCAATAGGTAAATATATCCAAACCTAGTCAAATTCCTGTTTTTCTTTCATAAATGCATTCATATAGGGATAACAATACTGTGGGTAAAGTTTGGTGGGATTTTGATGTGATTTGGAGTCCGTATCGGACACGTATCATGGGTTTAATATAGGTGTTTGGTTGAATGCCTCAAAGGAGAGGACTTCCAGTTTTTACAAAACTTTTTATACAAAAACCTAGTCCTAGGTTTCCTAACCCTAACCCTAGTCTTCTGCACACAAACCAATGCCGTGTCCGTGTCCAAATTGGACACGAACCCGACAGGACACACTGTGCACAAGTGTACAGTAATGCCCTGCTACCCGACCTTTAGTGTGCACAGCACAGGCCATTAGGACACGTAAAAATTGTCACAGACAAGGGGGCAATGTCTGCGAACATGCCCCCAAAGTCTCGTGTGGTGTCGTGTCGTGTCGAGTGAGAAAACTCACTCGCACGGGACACGCACTGGTCACGCACACACGCACAGACACCAACTTCGAGTGTCTCGTGTCGCACGGACACGACACGATGACACCTCGTAGTGACACGAGTGTAGCCCTATATGAGGCGTACACGAGGACACGAGCACGTGGTGTGTTGCGTCCTGTGTCGCGAGCACGAGACGTGCAACCGCGTGCACGACGCGGTCTGAAACGCGCGTAACAGTCGTGTTTTCACGACTGATACGGCTTTCGTATCGTGTCCACGAGTGTCGTGGACACGTAGTAGAGTGTCCATCGTGTAGCCCTATAGGTGGGCTACACGTGTGCATGACCACGAGATGTGTCGTGTCTCGTGGTGTGTCTACGAGTGCGTGGAACACGTGCACGACACTGTCCTGTGTACACGTATCAGAAGCTTACCCGATTGAGTGTTTTGCGTGTTTGGACACGCGAAACGGTGTCGTGGTGTCGTGTCAGTGTCCTAGGACACTAGTATATGTGTGGGGTGTCAGTTACCAACCCTAGGTTGCGAGCCTTAGCTCGTTGGGTTGCGTGAAAATCGAATTATCCCATTTCAGTGCAACTGTGCACAGTCACAGTTTTGGGGATTAAATCCCAGTTTTGAAAATTGAATTTCAATTCGATTTTGTGTAGGTTTAATGTATTGGACTAGTGTATTTTAGAGTGTAGATGTGAAGTATACATGTAATTGAGGGTGTGGGTCGATTTTGGGGAGATTTGGTTGTGTGTGTGTGTAGTTGTGCATGTATGTACATATGTATGTATGTATCCTGTGTGTGTGTGTTTGGGTGTGAGTGTGGTTCCAGGTTTTGGAAACCCCCCCCCTATCCTGACCCTATTCCAGTCCCTCTCTCTCACTGTAGCCCTCTCTCTCTTTCACTCTCTCACTCACTCTAAGTCTCTCTCTCCTATCTATCTATATATATAAGTAATATATGTATATAGATTGATATATATATATATAGATATATATATATATATATATATATATATGTATATATATAAGTGATATATATACATTTGTGTTAGGTCTCACTATGTCATACATAGTGTTATATGTATAGGTGTGAGTGTGGGTTTGTACTATATATGATATTCATATTTGATATATGGGTAGCTAGTGTCTAATTATATATATAGATATAGTGATATTATATATATATGTATAACTTGTTAAGGTATAGGTTTAGATGAAAACCTATAACCAATAATCTTTGACAATGGCCTATGGCCTAGGATTACTAGCCTATGGCTTGGGGCTAGCCCTAATGACCCAAAACCACATATTGACCCTTGATTACTAAGGGTTGACCAAAGTCAACCTTAGGTCAAAGTTGACCTAGTTCACCTAGAAATGACTAGGAATGACCTAAACCAACTAGTTTGACTAGTTTGACTAAAACCCTAACTAGTTTGACTAGTATTGACTTAACCTTGACTAGTTTGACTTTAGAGTTGACCAGAGTTGACCAAGAGTTGACTTTTGACCAGATTGACCTAGAATCATGTAGTTTGCATAGTAGACTTCATATTTACTATTTAGAACACATTGTGACTTGTGTTGCTCTGATCAGGAGCCAGACACCTCTCCTCAGACAGCATACTCTCTACAGACATTCACTCAGCAGGCGAGTACATTCTCTGACCGTTTCATACTTGTTCAGGCTTTACTTCTCGTTCTAGATTACTTTACTTGTTGCTGTCACGTTGGTAACACGGATTGGTACTATATGGATCTTTACATGAGATGTTATCCCCCTCGGGAGCATCGGGTACTTCATGTTATGTGTGTTTTACTATCATCATGTACTCCTATGCTTCCATTATTCATGTACACTCATGTGATCATGTACTCTCATGTTTACTGAGCCTTCATGTATACTATCATGTGCACCCTTTCATGGGCCCCATGTGATATCATGTATAATAACGTAACTTGTATAGATCCTTGTGTATTGATTGGGGTAACGGGGGAGTAGAAGTGGTCATGTGAATAATTCCAAAGTAGTCATGTGCAAACTCAGTAGATCATGTATAAATTCTAGCCATTCACATGCCTATCTTGTACTCTACATCACTAGTCACTACAGTTCTCTATATACAGTAGATATTTCATTACAGCTATCTCTTTTACAGCGTACATTTCCTTTCAGCAGTTCATGTATCTTACTCTATTGCCTGTATCGTATTTCCTAACCTGATATGCACTGCGTGAGATGTATTGTGCTCGTTCCTGCCCTGATTGGACCTGTTGAAAATATTACAGAGGATGAGGATGAGGCCCTGGTGTCTACCTACTATGGAGCAGGACTAGATGATACTTATGTTGTGGACCCTCAGCAGGATCCACCTACAGCTGAGGAGGATGTTCCAGTAGTCTAGACCAGTTTAGTCTAGGCAGTCTTTTCTATATTATCATTTTGTCTCACATTCTGAGTTGTATTTTGAGATGTGGAGATGTATAGACTCTTAGACTTATTATTATGAGTTGACATTCTGGATGTTATGTATCTTAGACACTTAGTCATATTTCATCTATGCTATGGTTCTCCTTGAGTTACTATCTATCTGTTCTTCATTCTTCTACCTTAGATGTGATTGAGACTATATGTTGTTACGTCACCTCCATTCGGAGAGTATGAACTGTATAGGTACCTTTATATTGTTAGATGATTTACCTAGGACAGCGTTCTACCGCCGACACTGCGGCGTAGGCTGGACGTACCCACTTCTCGTGCCCTTATTCTAGGGTGCGGATCGTGACACGTTTTTAGTGGTGGCCCATGCAGGTCGAGTTTATGTAGTGGTATTCGAACTAGAGTATCGCTACAGCCTGCGATAGGATTTGAGGAATAGGCTTAGAGAGAGTGGATACTCAATCACTGCTAGGATACTTGAGAGATTCCTGGGATGACCCTTGAGAATCTCATTTGAAATTACGATTTAAACTCCTTTTTCCTTGATTGAATTTGATTTTGGAGGATTCACTGTAGAACTTGAATCCTGGTATTAGTTAATGATTTTGAAATTTTTGTAGTTGTTGACTTTAATTTCTTGTGTTAGATTAATATCCTTATTTTAGGGTACTCAATCGCATTAGGAAAACTCTTAACTGGATTCCTGCTATCTAAATTCCTGTTGAAGGTTTGCTTCCTTGAAATAACTGTCCTCCCTTGAATTATCATTTTATATCTCAGTATTGATTCCTTGTTTGATCTGTCTTCAGGATGGGTATGGAGACACGATCTCATCGTCTCGATCAGGGAGATACCACTGAGGGGTCTACCACTCCTCCTCCTGATCAGCAGGGCCCCGAGACTGCAGTTCCTGTTGTGCCAGCCCAGGCTAGGATATCTGCAGCCTTTGGGAGTGCACCTCTCCCTACTCCGAGACTTTCTTCTGTCATCCCGAACGTTCTTCAGCAGCAGTCGTCATCAGGATCAGAGGACGTGGCACAGTTGTTTTCCTTCTTCCAGCAGATAGTGGAAACTCAGCAGCAACAGTTGTTCAAGAGGGGACGGGACGCTTGTGGTGCCAGCAGCAGTAGAGGCCAGGCCAAGAGGCCCCATGTGCAGTTTCAGCAGACACCAGTGGGAGTTCAGCAAGTACAGCATCAGTATCGGGGTCAGGACCCGAAGACAATCAGTTGTTCCTATTGCAAGAAGTCGGGACATGGATGGGATGAGTGCAGGAAAAGGTTGGGCTGGTGCCTACTATGTGGGGCAGCGGACCACCAGCTGAGGGAGTGTTCCCAGTACACAGGCAGAGTAGCACAGGGAGCAGGCAGCAGTGGAGGTCAGGCCAAGAGGCCTCACATTCAGCAGGCACCTGTTAGAGTTCAGCATCAGCCTCGAGGACAGGATCAGAGGATGCAGAATTGTGGGTATTGCAAGAAGGTAGGGCATATTTGGGAGTCTTGTAGGAGGAGGCTGAAGGTTTGTCTATTTTGTGGGTCTGGTGCCCACAAGATGATAGATTGTCCAGTTGTACCTCCTTATAAGGGTGCTAGGCCACCTGTAGCTCAGCAGCAGAGGGGACCGTTACAGCCACAGCAGCAAAGATTTATACAGTTTCAGCAGCAGGCTAGCAGAGGTCAGCAGGGGCGTGCTTACGCCATGACAGTTGAGGATGCTCAGGCAGTTGACGATGTGCTTGCAGGTTTTGTTCTTCTAAATTCCATTCCCACCTTGCTTCATTATATCTATCTTAATATCCAATTCCGTCTGCTCCTACCTATTCTTTATTAGTGATCAGTTTTGACCTGGTAGTTCATTTGGTTTTGTCGATTGTTTGTTGTTTCTTTATCTCTTACTTAGGAGTAGGAGTAGGAGTAGCTTTAGCTATTAATATAATTCTTGACTAACTCTTTTGTCAAGAATTTTCCTTTTAAATAAATTAATTTATGTGTTATGCCTTTGACTTAGAGTTGATAGAGTAGCTCTGACCATAGAATGGTGACCCTTTTTGCCCTGTGATTTATTGTTTCCTTATCTTCCTAGACTATGCCCATGACCAGGACTACGTATCTTCTTTCATCATTCCACCCTTACTTATATCTTATGCTACAAATTTATCCTTAGTTTTACAAGCTTATCCTTTTCGAGCTTGGTCATGATATATTTTATTGGGTGCGCACCCACTAACATATTGTCTAATCAGAACCGGCGCATGATGGTCTGATCAACCTATTACGTTTTGGTTCGCTTTTTCATATATTAATCTACGTGGATGGAGACATAATTAAACTTGCCCTAGAATCTTATCCGCAACAGCCTTGACAATTTTCCTTGGAATTATTTCATCACCTATGAACCTCATATTCATATCCAGTTGGATTAAATTTAATCATGACCTGGATCTTCATCATTGGATGCTCGTGCTCATACTCGATTTCATTGATTTTCCACCCTGCCCAAATCTCAATTTATCCTGAAATTGATCAACTTAGATCGTGTCAAGACAAAAATCTATTTGTTATTGTTTGTACCTAAATTTTCAATTTTCTCTTTATGGAATGGTAACTTTAATGATTCTCACTTGTTAATGACCCATTTTCATATAGGATGGTAGACGACCCTACAGCCTTGATGATTGTTGTTTTCTTACCTTCCCAAATTGGACACCTTAGATTGCTTGTACGTATTGATACCATAGGACAGTATTGATCTAGAATGACTAGTGCACCTAGATGAGACCACATACTGTTCCATTTAACCTGTCCCCCTGGTACCACTATTTCATCATGATTTTTGGTTCAATTTAGGCCATAGACCTTTCCCACTCTAAATTTTGATCACCGTAGACACGTTACCGTCACATTTAAATTTGGAGCATAAGACTAGTTGTTTTCTCAAAACTAATTTCACATACATGACCTAGACATGACATACTACACCCATGACCTTAGTGTCCCACTCAGGCATACCATTGTGTGCTTCATTTGCTTAGTACGATTTTCCTGACCCGAGGCTCCATCCTGATTTACCCCATGGAGTTACTTTTGGCTTCGATTTGACTTAAGAACACCTTATGACCTAAAACTGCCAACCAATTTTTGGACATGACCCAGTATAGGTCTAGTACCCATATTTTGCTTGTTGACCTTGTATGTTGCCTAGGTAGTGGCTTCGTCCCTGATTGTTGGAGGTTTGGCCTAGGAGGAGTACGACCATCTAAATTTCGAGGACGAAATTATTTTAAGGTGGGTAGACTTGTAACACCCTGTTTTCTGAAATTGGGGATTTTTGAAAATTTATTATTTTTATTATTTATTAGTGGTATTTTAGTCATGGTATGATTTTCTGGTGATTTTAGTTAAGTTAAACCATCTTCTAAGTCATGCTAAGTCATGACTTATGACTTTGTGATTTTGGTTAGTATAACTTAGTGTAAACCCTAGTTTTCTCTAACATAGAAGTTGCCATGACCATGATAGCTTAGCCATAGGCTTAGAACATCAAATTATGGGTTTTTGACCAAAAGGGTATTTTGGTAATTTTCTAGACTTAATTTGTGATTATGTGATTTTTATATTATTTAATTCTTGGTAGGTCTCATGATTAGTCACTAACCTATCCTACCCTAAACTAGAAGTTAGCCACTAACCTAGAGTCATTAGGGTGATGTTTTGGTCATGGGATAAAGTAAGTTAATATCTAGATATTAACTTTATTGATATTTTGCACAAAACATGCAAAATATCACACCCTTTACCAAAAGTCTTTGACTTAGCCTAGAAGGAAGGGCAAGGACACCCCCCCCCCATGCCTTGGCCGGCCAAGGGTACCCCCCTTGGCAGCCCACCCTTGATAAATACCCCATGGATTAATTCATGAATAAAATTGCATGAATTTTAATCCACAAAAATTCCATTTTCTACAAACCTTCATAACTTGATCATTTGTGATCCAAATTGACTCTAGTCTTTTGCATTGGAACCCTACAACATCTAGGGAGCTAAGGGAAGCAAGAAATCTAGAATTTGGGAGCTTGGGCATCATCGAAGTGGAGATCACACAACCCTCTTTTTATTGATTTTCCTTGGAATTTCACCAATAGGTAAATATATCCAAACCTAGTCAAATTCCTGTTTTTCTTTCATAAATGCATTCATATAGGGATAACAATACTGTGGGTAAAGTTTGGTGGGATTTTGATGTGATTTGGTGTCCGTATCGGACACGTATCATGGGTTTAATATAGGTGTTTGGTTGAATGCCTCAAAGGAGAGGACTTCCAGTTTTTACAAAACTTTTTATACAAAAACCTAGTCCTAGGTTTCCTAACCCTAACCCTAGTCTTCTGCACACAAACCAATGCCGTGTCCGTGTCCAAATTGGACACGAACCCGACAGGACACACTGTGCACAAGTGCACAGTAATGCCCTGCTACCCGACCTTTAGTGTGCACAGCACAGGCCATTAGGACACGTAAAAATTGTCACAGACAAGGGGGCAATGTCTGCGAACATGCCCCCAAAGTCTCGTGTGGTGTCGTGTCGTGTCGAGTGAGAAAACTCACTCGCACGGGACACGCACTGGTCACGCACACACGCACAGACACCAACTTCGAGTGTCTCGTGTCGCACGGACACAACACGATGACACCTCGTAGTGACACGAGAGTGTAGCCCTATATGAGGCGTACACGAGGACACGAGCACGTGGTGTGTTGCGTCCTGTGTCGCGAGCACGAGACGTGCAACCGCGTGCACGACGCGGTCTGAAACGCGCGTAACAGTCGTGTTTTCACGACTGATACGGCTTTCGTATCGTGTCCACGAGTGTCGTGGACACGTAGCAGAGTGTCCATCCTGTAGCCCTATAGGTGGGCTACACGTGTGCATGACCACGAGACGTGTCGTGTCTCGTGGTGTGTCTACGAGTGCGTGGAACACGTGCACGACACTGTCCTGTGTACACGTATCAGAAGCTTACCCGATTGAGTGTTTTGCGTGGTTGGACACGCGAAACGGTGTCGTGGTGTCGTGTCAGTGTCCTAGGACACTAGTATATGTGTGGGGTGTCAGTTACCAACCCTAGGTTGCGAGCCTTAGCTCGTTGGGTTGCGTAAAAATCGAATTATCCCATTTCAGTGCAACTGTGCACAGTCACAGTTTTGGGGATTAAATCCCAGTTTTGAAAATTGAATTTCAATTCGATTTTGTGTAGGTTTAATGTATTGGACTAGTGTATTTTAGAGTGTAGATGTGAAGTATACATGTAATTGAGGGTGTGGGTCGATTTTGGGGAGATTTGGTTGTGTGTGTGTGTAGTTGTGCATGTATGTATATATGTATGTATGTATCCTGTGTGTGTGTTTGGGTGTGAGTGTGGTTCCAGGTTCTGGAAACCCCCCCCTGTCCTGACCCTATTCCAGTCCCTCTCTCTCACTGTAGCCCTCTCTCTCTTTCACTCTCTCACTCACTCTAAGTCTCTCTCTCCTATCTATCTATATATATATAAGTAATATATGTATATAGATTGATATATATATATATAGATATATATATATATATATATATATATATATATATATATATATATATATATATATGTATATATATAAGTGATATATATACATTTGTGTTAGGTCTCACTATGTCATACATAGTGTTATATGTATATAGGTGTGAGTGTGGGTTTGTACTATATATGATATTCATATTTGATATATGGGTAGCTAGTGTCTAATTATATATATATAGATATAGTGATATTATATATATATGTATAACTTGTTAAGGTATAGGTTTAGATGAAAACCTCTAACCAATAATCTTTGACAATGGCCTATGGCCTAGGATTACTAGCCTATGGCTTGGGGCTAGCCCTAATGACCCAAAACCACATATTGACCCTTGATTACTAAGGGTTGACCAAAGTCAACCTTAGGTCAAAGTTGACCTAGTTCACCTAGAAATGACTAGGAATGACCTAAACCAACTAGTTTGACTAGTTTGACTAAAACCCTAACTAGTTTGACTAGTATTGACTTAACCTTGACTAGTTTGACTTTAGAGTTGACCAGAGTTGACCAAGAGTTGACTTTTGACCAGATTGACCTAGAATCATGTAGTTTGCATAGTAGACTTCATATTTACTATTTAGAACACATTGTGACTTGTGTTGCTCTGATCAGGAGCCAGACACCTCTCCTCAGACAGCATACTCTCTACAGACATTCACTCAGCAGGCGAGTACATTCTCTGACCGTTTCATACTTGTTCAGGCTTTACTTCTCGCTCTAGATTACTTTACTTGTTGCTGTCACGTTGGTAACACGGATTGGTACTATATGGATCTTTACATGAGATGTTATCCCCCTCGGGAGCATTGGGTACTTCATGTTATGTGTGTTTCACTATCATCATGTACTCCTATGCTTCCATTATTCATGTACACTCATGTGATCATGTACTCTCATGTTTACTGAGCCTTCATGTATACTATCATGTGCACCCTTTCATGGGCCCCATGTGATATCATGTATAATAACGTAACTTGTATAGATCCTTGTGTATTGATTGGGGTAACGGGGGAGTAGAAGTGGTCATGTGAATAATTCCAAAGTAGTCATGTGCAAACTCAGTAGATCATGTATAAATTCTAGCCATTCACATGCCTATCTTGTACTCTACATCACTAGTCACTACAGTTGTCTATATACAGTAGATATTTCATTACAGCTATCTCTTTTACAGCATATATTTCCTTTCAGCAGTTCATGTATCTTACTCTATTGCCTGTATCGTATTTCCTAACCTGATATGCACTGCGTGAGATGTATTGTGCTCGTTCCTGCCCTGATTGGACCTGTTGAAAATATTACAGAGGATGAGGATGAGGCCGTGGTGTCTACCTACTATGGAGCAGGACTAGATGATACTTATGTTGTGGACCCTCAGCAGGATCCCCCTACAGCTGAGGAGGATGTTCCAGTAGTCTAGACCAGTTTAGTCTAGGCAGTCTTTTCTATATTATCATTTTGTCTCACATTCTGAGTTGTATTTTGAGATGTGGAGATGTATAGACTCTTAGACTTATTATTATGAGTTGACATTCTGGATGTTATGTATCTTAGACACTTAGTCATATTTCATCTATGCTATGGTTCTCCTTGAGTTACTATCTATCTGTTCTTCATTCTTCTACCTTAGATGTGATTGAGACTATATGTTGTTACGTCACCTCCATTCGAAGAGTATGAACTGTACAGGTACCTTTATATTGTTAGATGATTTACCTAGGACAGCGTTCTACCGCCGACACTGCGGCGTAGGCTGGACGTACCCACTTCTCGTGCCCTTATTCTAGGGTGCGGATCGTGACAAGACTTGTGGGTTAAGTGTCACTCGACCATCTTTGCCTTTCGATGTTTCCTAACTTAAACTCAAGACAACTTACATCCAAACTATGCAACATATATGCCGACAACTCAAGACTCGATGCCACATCTCGTACCGAATCACAGTGTCTTCGTTGCAGCTAAATCTTAGGCCCAAACATTTTGTGTTACCGACTAAACATACATTCAAGTTCTAGACCAAATCCAAAGGCATACACGCGGTTTGCCGCTTTTTTGCCGACTCAACTATACGAATTTGGTCACTGGCTTCCAGAGCCATTGTGGACTCCTTTTATAGTTTTGATTAGGCGGATGCCCCTTGCCAGCACGAGTAGCTAGCTCCGCTGCAAGTTCCCGCCTAACCCGTGCGGTCATCCAGCACACAGTCTACGAAATGTCTCTATCGCAACGGTTCCCATGGGCCGCCTGGGTCGCCACTCGAGAAATTGTTTATTTTATTTACCTTGTACAAGTTGTCCAATGACCATGCAAGACTCGACTCAAACTGACGTCTCACACAATCATTGTACCTCTAGTGTTACCATCTCCTTCAGGGCTAAGTGCAATACTTCTCACATCGGAGATCTTGCCTCGACGACCCGTAATCGCGAGCATTCTTCTTTCTTGCCTCGACGACCCAGTCACGAGCATTCTTTCTTTCTTGTCCTTTCATTTTATTCAACTCAAGAACAACTATTGAGACACTTTCCAAACTCAATAAAACAACCGTGGCCCGTGCCTTAAAATACTACGTCCGTGCCATCGTGTCTCAAACCAACGTGAAACTCTATGTGACACCACCGCCCAAGTCATGCTCTATATGATGGGCCCTTCAATCGTGAGACTATGTGATTACACCCGGCCGTAGAACTCATAGGGCCGCACCTGCTACTACTCCTGTTAGCTTAACGTAACTTGCCTAACTTACTTTGTAACAATTTGATGAGCAAAGGCTGCGTCAAGCCTTGCGTCGTAGGAACGTGCCGTGCACGCGTTCGACTGGAACAACCAAGCTATTTGGGTGCCTAGACTTATGCCACAAGCCGTGCAATACAACTTAACTCGTCGGCGAGCAGAGGCTGTGCCACGCCTTGGGCGAAGAGACCGTGCATGCTTTATGAAATATTTATCCGGGCGATGCCTATGAATTTGGCTAACTCTTAGCTTGTGGCGAATACCAACTTTTCTTCTCCCAAGCCACGGTACGAAGGACCAAGTGTCATTTTCAAAGCACGCCGTGCACCAACTCTATGCCGACTGTTGGACCTTTCCATATTTTAACTCAATTCGACCTGTCGGGATTATTCCCTTTAGCTCTGTGGATTCCTCTCTTTTATTGTCCAGCCTACTTGTGTAAGTTGAAAACATACGATTTATTATATGAAGGCTAAGATGAGGCAAGTTCACCGAAACTACCCCACCTGAGCGAGCGGTCGTCTCGACCGAGCGATGCCTCTGAGCAGCCGTTGCAAGGCTAAGTTCGAACGCCGTCGGCGTTCCTATTCCTCCGATTGACTGAGCTGGACGGGGCACTACATCATACACCACTCAGAAAAAGTTTTGTCCTCGAAACTAACTTAGTATATTTATCGTCTTATCACTTTAATCAACATTCGTGGAATCTCGCACACACTACTCCTATGCATTTTCCAAATCTGAGCCACGCTCGCACTACCCTCAATCTTTTTCTTCAAAACTCACGATCTCAAAATTCTTGACACTTTCCCGTTCCTCAAGTCTCACTTGATTCAACATATCACTTAGTTGGATCGTGCACATATCCAAGGCGTCCCCGAAATACATGTATTTCAGCCAAGCCTCGTGATAGAGAATCCGCCATCACCACTCGAATCGGATCGTACACATATTCGAGCGTCCCTGATATATGTGCATGTCAACCGAGCCTCGTGAGTGGTGCCTCCACAAATCCTACCACTTCACACTCGGACGTCTGCCTAACCGCTAGGCTATGTCTTTCCGTCAGTATTGGAATCATAGTTCCCAAACAACAATATCAACTCTGACCCCATCCTAAGGTCAAACCAAATTGATAGTACGGGGTTTTTTACCCAAGCTCGCATCACTTCGATTTCTAAACTTCGAGCATAGATTTCCTACACATATCCCAACATTCGTCGCACGGGGTCCGAGTCATTCAGCAAAGCCATCCTACGACAACTCACGTTCAACCAATTTTATGACATATCAAAATCGCTCATTCGATAAGTCATCTTGTATAGACTATCCCTTCAACCACGTTCGATATAGTTCGCCTATCAATCCTTCTCAATTCGGCACACTATGACACAATTTAGTCGCTAACCAAATTTCACATTCCACATTTCCTAAGTCATCTATTCTAATTTACGTAATCGATCACAAGATCGTCTGACTTAACAATATGCTACGCTCCGATCTCACGTGAGTCAGATTATCCACGGTGGGCATGAATCACCATGCATGCTCCCGCGGGATAATCATCCTCATCGGGACGTAACTCTTGTTTTGCGTCTAGACTAATTCATTCTCGATGCACGGATTGGACCTACTCAATCCTCAAGTTTATTTCATTCATCAATCGCAAGTCCTAACATCCTCAAATCTCCTTCGTATCAAACCGACAAGTCGAGACAATCAAAGTTGTCGCATCCTGATTTTCTGAGTTTGATCATTCTCGCGACATGAATTACCATGTCAGTGCTCACGTGAGACGATCATCCCAAATCCGACATGACGTATGTACGAGGCTAGAGTTACGCTCGTACAAGACAAGATCGTCGACGTTGTGATTATCAACGTAACCTTCAAGATGCAATCATTTTCATCCAACATCCATCTCAATCAAAATCCTAAGTATAACATCCAACCGAACAATAACATTTGCACGATCGTCATTCGCTGAGTCAGAGTACCCCCGAGTTATCGCATATCAATCTTTGATACACCTCAATACCATCGACGATATGCGTAACCCGACGATCTTTCTTTTGCAATAAGTTCCGAGTCGTACGAATGATGCTATCGTCCGACTGGATAGTCTCATTGACATTCAAATTCAAGTTCGATCATTATCCCTCGAATCATTCACAACATCAATTTCCTCAAACCCAAATTCGCGTATTGTTCATCCGTCTTAAGTCATCGACCAGCATTCATTCCAATCCTTCATGTTATTTTAGTAACTTCAAATCAGACCTTTCATGTACGCTATCTACTTGTCGTGCTAACTTTTCGTATACGATTCGTATCAATTTCCTCGAACAAGTCATCGTACACCCTAACTTTTCCTCAATTCAATTTCACCTACTCAATCCTTTCGCATTTTATACTTTACACAATCCTCAATCCCGTGCACGTTCCGTGCGCGTCCACTTTTAGGTTGTTCGAATCAATTCGTCAAAATCTTCAAACTATATTTTGCTCAATCATATTCAATCTAAGGCTTTATATACACGCGACGCTTGCTGATAGACTCATCGACACCCCGAATCCTCAATCGGTCGATCGACATTCCAGAGACTATCGTATATACCACTCAGGAATGAAGTCATTCAACAAATCTTCAAAACTATTATTCGATTCACAATTTACTTCTTCGAATTTCCATCCGAACGATTCCTTAAATCTCAAGCACGCTCACCTTATCGTACCGACGATAACATCGTCGTTCGATAGCACCCCTATCGATAGTCATCTCAATTTACTCAATCG
>JANAVB010035459.1:0-66205 GCA_029216955.1 Iris pallida
ATCTTTCCTCTCATAACAAACAGCCTCCTACTGTAGGAAGGGAACAAAGGGAGCTCACCTCTTTTGAGCCTCTTGTTATCGACCTTCATCGTAACAAACCTTCTCCTTCTCCTCCTCCTCCTCTGGTTATCAACCTTACTAAGCCTTCTGTTAAGGCTAAGAATCATGTTGTAAATAATGATGTACAAATCAATAAAGTAGCATATCCTTTGTAGTATACTGATGTCCTTTATTATACTCGATATTTTTTTAAAAATGCTAGATAACTTCGAACCACTTACTATAGGAGCAGTTGAAGCTTCCCAAAATGAAGTATTGCTTGAGCCAATGCAGACTCCTTCTTCCTAAATTCCTTCCAGGAAGAAAGATGAACTTTCTATACTTTTTAGTAAAGGAACGGAACAGAAGATCACGCCCAATAGTGAAAAAAAAAATCACGATAACGGAAGACTTCAACTATGTCGTTATAGTCAGCAATTAAAAGATATCATTCAAAAGATGGACTATAATTTTAAAGCTGGTCTCAATGGCGGCAAAGGAAGGCGAACTCCTATTCTTATTCCTGCCCCGAAAGGAAAATCACAACAATACTACAGCAAAACGAAGCGGGGATTAGGTTATACTTCACCAATCCCGACTCCAGAAGCCTCCGAATCCGAGGAAGAAGAGTAAACTAACTCTTCTGATTCTATCTCATGGGAATCAGACACCAGTGTAGGGTAAGTCCATCGCGTAACTCTATCTTCTAATATGGTAATTGTCGAGTTCTCAGAAGATGATGGAGACTTTGCCGAAGCTTCTGAATCTGATCCATGGACACAAAGGATGGATACTCAATGGGAGTTTCGCTTTAAACAACACGAGCCACCTACTGAAGATCAGTTGGTTCAAGTCAATATTGGAGATAAAACTTCTCCAAAACCGATATTTGTCCGCAAAAGCCTCCCTGAAGCGGATAAACAAGAACTAATCCAACTCGTTAGGGAGTATATTGATGTATTCGCTTGGAGCTATGAAGACATGCCGGGGTTGGATCCTCAGATCGCTATCCATAAGCTCAACATTCTGCCAAATGTAAAACCAGTCAAACAGCAACAATGTCGATTTCGACCCGACATGATGGATACCATAGAAGCTGAAGTCAAGAAACTCATCGCCTGCGGTTTCATTAGAGAAGAACAACATCCGGACTGGGTGGCTAATGTTGTCCCAGTTTTAAAGAAAATAAGGAAAGTCTGGGTCTGCATCGACTTCAGAGACCTTAATGAAGCTT
Organism: Iris pallida; assembly: GCA_029216955.1. Lineage (NCBI taxonomy): Eukaryota > Viridiplantae > Streptophyta > Magnoliopsida > Asparagales > Iridaceae > Iris > Iris pallida. The sequence goes on from JANAVB010035459.1 coordinate 1,274, forward strand.
ATCCGAAAGACGAATTCCCTCTTCAAATTGCTGATGTCATGATCGACAATACTTGCAGATTTAAACGTATGTCCTTTATGAATAGATTTTCAGGATACAATCAAATCAAGATGCATCCAGAAGATGAGAAACATACATCTTTCCGTACTCCTCTTGGAGTCTATTGCTACACTATCATGCCATTTGGTCTTAATAACGCTGGTGCAACTTATCAGCGGACCATAAGTACCATCTTTTGTGGTCATTTACGAAAGACTATTAAATGTTATGTTGACGATATTGCTGTCAAAAGTCGTCTAAAAGAATATCACATTCAGGACTTGAGAAATATTTTGGATCTAATGCGCCAGAATCAACTCAAGATGAATCCTACCAAGTCATTCCTGGGAGTCTCTAGTGGCAAATTTTTTGGATTCGTTATCACCTCTAAAGGTATACACGTTGACCCTGAGAAAATCAAAGCCATTCAAGAGATGCATCCTCCACGCAACCTAAAAGATTTACGAGGATTCTAGGGACAGCTTGCGTATATCAGGAGATTCATCTCAAATCTCTCTGGACGCTGTAGACCGTTCACTCAACTCATGAAGAAAGGTGTGTCTTTTATTTGGACTGAAGAATGTCAACAAGTATTTGAAGACAAAAAGCAGTACTTGATGAACCCTCCAGTTCTAGTGCCTCCAGTATCAGGAATACCTTTCCTGATGTATGTTCGAGCAATGGACCATTCCCTAGGTGATTTATTAGCTCAGAAGAATAAAGAGGGTCATGAACAGGCTATCTATTATCTTAGTCGTATGATGGTTGGAGCTGAGCATCGATACACTCCAGTAGAAAAAGAATGTCTAGCTTTGATGTTTGCTGTTCAAAAGATGAGACATTATATCACTGGCCAAACTATTCATGTTATTTCTAGAGTTAACCCTCTCCGGGTCCTGATGAAAAAGCCCAGTACACTCAATTCCAGGCTTGCAATATGGGCCATATTGTTAGCACAATACAATATGGTTTATGTTCCTCAAAAGTCTGTTAAGGGTTAAGCCCTTGCTGACTTTCTGGCAGCTCATCCAATTCCTGAAACGTCTAAACTCTACGACAATATTTTAGATAAAACTTTGGAGTCCAACATGATTTTAGAAGAAATTCTTACATGGCGTCTATCAGTGCTATTGTTGCTGGAGTTGGAATCAGCCTCGTCTCACCATAAGGGTTAGCTATTCAAAGAGCTTATTCTTTAGATGAGTCGTGTTCCAATAATGTGGCTAAATACAACGCTCTACTCATTGGTCTCCAATTGGTTAAACAATTAGATATTGAGTATCTTGAAGTTTACGGAGACTCCAAACTGATTGTCAATCAAGTTAGAGGCACATACGAAGTTCAACATTAAGATCTGGTTCCATATCATGATGCAGCGATCAGGATGGCTACTTCATTCAAAGGCCTCTTCATCGATCATATATGTCGAGCGTGTAACACGGAAGCTAATGCACTCGCTAATCTTACAGCAGTATTAGCAATTCCCGTAAGACGGCAACAAATGATCATCATCACTAATAGAGAGTTATTTTGTGTCGAGAATAACTTAAATACTGAAGTTAACAACCCAAACATGGAATTCAATAATTTAGTTGAAATTTGTGCCATCAATGAAGACTGGAGGACTCCTTTCATAGACTTCGTGGTCCGTGATATCCTACCCGAAGATCCTAAGGAGGCTACAACAATTCGTCGGTGGTCACTCAGATTTTATTATAATCATGCTACAAAGACACTATACCGACGAATGTTTGACGGCTTACTTCTACGCTATCTTCCGGGAGAAGAAGCAAAACAAATACTTCGTGAAGCTCATGACAGTGTTTATGGTGCACATTAACCTGGTCCTAAATTACAGGATCGTATTCGCCGTATGGGCTACTATTGGCCCTCAATGATATCTGATGCAATCGAGTATGCAAGAAAGTGTCGCGCATGTCAAATCCATGCTGACATCATTCATCAACCATCAGAATTTCTTCACTCGATGGCAGCATCTTGGCCCTTTGAAGCATGGGGCATGGATGTCATCGGTTTTATCAATCCTCCCTCGTCTTGAGGATATCGGTTCATATTAGCCATAACTGATTATTTCTCAAAGTGGACTGAAGAAATACCTCTAGCTGAAGTCAAGACAAGCAGCGTTATCAATTTTATTAAGCATTATGTGATCTACATATTCGGTGTTCCTCGATAAATCATTCATGATAATGGACCACAATTTATCAGTCAGAAGTTCACTCGATTCTGCGATGACAACATGATCAATAATATTGCTTCTACAACTTACAATCCTGCAGCTATCGGGTTGGCAGAAGCATTTAACAAGACTATCACTAAACTCCTCAAGAAGTTTGTTTCTACCAACAAACAAAACTAGAGTAAGAACCTTAGAGAATGTCGATGGGCTTACCGTACTACTGTACGTACTCCTACAGGATGTACGTCGTTCTCTTTGGTATTTGCATGCGAAGCCGTCTTACCATTGGAAACCTAGATCCCTTCTCTAAGGATTGCTATTGCCAATGAACTCACAACCGACAACAATGATCGTCTGAGCTTGAAGCGCTTGACGAGAAACGGCTCCTAGCTCAACAACATATTGAGTTATACCAAGCTCGTCTATCAAAAGCCTTCAACCGTAAAGTCAAAGTCCGAACATTTCAGAAAGGAGAATTAGTCCTAACCGTTAGACGTCCTATGACTATGACATACATGAGCAAAGGCAAATTCGAAGCGAAGTGGTAAGGACCCTACATTGTAAGCAAAATTTTCTCCAACGGAGCTTATCAATTGACTAGTATTGATGGTCGAGTCGCCATGATACCTATCAGGCAAGTTTCTCAAAAAATATTATGTTTAAAGACAAAGAGATATCAACACAGAGACTCAGAATGTAAATAAAATTCCTTTTATTGCGTAATTTAGACAAAAGAAAATATATAAAATTAACGAAGATCGGAGCCTCTTGATTGAAAACATATTCCGCAAGAAGCTCGAAGACATTATTGTCTGATGACACCAGCAGTTCACAGGCAGCCTTCCTCAGAGCTTCTTCCTCGGCAGTACCCCAGGCTCCACCAATTCGGTAAGAATATCCTGTTTCTCTTCAGAAATAGCCGAGCTTTCTCCGACTTCTGGCTGAGTAGGCGGTGGAGGCTTATCGGAAGGAGTGTCGAGGGCGGCTTTGATATTCGGGATAACTCCCGTCTCCTTAGCCATTTCTTCTAAAGATATTTGCAAAGGAAAGAAAAGGGGTGAATGATGCTTTCAGAAAAGTTCTATACTATTTATAGACAGAAAAGCCAAACGTTCTGTCTCAGGAATTGAAACAACATTTCCTCGAAAAGGCATGTTCGTTCATCTTGTGAAGAAATCTTTATTTACTCTTTGTTTCGAGAATCGAAGCGACCTTTCCTTGAAAAGGCATGCTTATTCATCAGTCTTTTCATCTCTACTTCATTGCGGGAATGGGCCTACATTTATTATCATTTATTTACTTTTTTGTAAATAAAGCCACAAGATAATAAAAACTCAAAATCCCTTGTGGAGCATATCCGAATCATCAAATTCTGTCTTTTGAAATCCAGCTATTTTAAAAGATATCTTTTCTTTATGATAAAGTCCGTATTATCACAGATATCGTCTTCTTAGACGTATTTTCCTGTCTTTGAATTCCAATTGACTTGAAGATTATCAATAGAAAAAAATGAATTCACGTCCACATTACCTCTGGATTTTATTTTCTATATCATCACATCAAATCAGATCATAAAGAAGAGAAAATTATTCTTTATTCTTTCTTTAAAAACATATATACATTTTGATGAAAATCTATTACATCTTGGATTTTTATTATAAATCTAATAAATGAAGGTCTATTGCATCTTTGGATCTTCTTGTTGGTGCCAGTTCCTTGTCGACTCGACCTGAAACAGCGAGCAAGGCAACAGAACCAACTCTGGTCTTCTCTCTCGGAAAGACTAGAAAAGAAGGGCGAGGGGCATCAACCCGAAGATATCCTGTTTCCAGCGCAGGCAGAGATAGGAATATGCTCATCCTTCCTTGTGATACAATTTCTAGTTCTGTCGCAAAAGGAACTCTTTTACCCGAATATTCGGGCTAGAGTTCACTCTACTGTCCAACTCTCCATGTATAAAGGCTCTTCATACCATCTCGAGGAAACCCTTTTTAACATGAAGAGTCCTGAGCTCTCTGATGTGTGTATCAAGGTGGTCCAGCTCCATAGCATCCTGTAACGCCCCAGTCCCAAAATACTTAGGACCAAGTACGTAAACATGCCAACTGCATATATACGATGAATACTCAAATACATGGAATTCTCGTATATATACATAAGCTGTAATAATATAATCGCAGGCCAGAAAACCAATAAATAATATCTCATCCACAGCAGATACAGAAGGTATAAGAAGTCCAAATAGAATAAATGAGTGAGTCAAAAGATAGCCGGGTGGACATGCCCACACCAAACAGCTATAAAAATAATCTTAAATAAAGTAGATGTCCACTATGAGTCTCAAAGAACAACATAAATCAAGATATCAGCGGGAGACGCCTCGTCATCCAGGTAGGAAGGATCCCGTGCCGAGCCATACTCCTGCAAAAAATTTTCTATACCTGGAGAGATCACCAGGTCCTCAGAGGGACGTAACAAGATACAGGAAGAACATGCCATATGAACTGAATATAAATGTACCATAAAATAAAGATAAAGTAAACGTGTCCAAACCATAACACGACTCAATATCCCATCATCGAAACAGTAGTCTACCCCTACAACCAAACAAGGACAAGGGATAACTTACTATTCCGTGGTGGGACATTTATCCATGCCATGTTTGGAACATAAAATTTGCTAAGGTCTCCTAACCTTTCTAGTAGACAATTTAGAAGAAATCTCGATGTATGGGCAGGTGAAGGCTGACTCTCCCAGGACAATGTAACAACTCTTAACATGCACACATCAAGTACCAATACTATATGCCGACATAACTCGAGGCTAGCGGCCCACGTGATCCATCAGTCCACATAGCTCGAGGCTAGTGACCCTCCCGACTCGACTACCGTAGTACGCAGTTACTATAGTTGTTGGATTTGGGGTAGCCTATACATTTAATTGTATTCTTCCTCCCAAGGTCACTAACAGAAGGTAGTTCGCTAAGACTAGGTCCATATGCTTACAAAAAAAACAAGAAGAAAAAAAATAACTGAAAGCAAAATAAGTGAACTAAAATAGCAAACAATGGATCCAACTGAAAACATACAATAAATATACAGTAAATAAATAATAAAGATGCATCTAATTATAAACAGTAAATAAGGCAAGGTATCTTGCCTGAGGGTGGTGCGAGAAGCCGCAAAATCCAACAAATAGAATCGTCAACACGAAAGTCAAAATCCACAAGAAGCTCCGGATGCTGAAACAAACATCACGAACGAGTTTAGAATAAAAGATATGTCTAGGAAATGCCTGTCCAAAAGTTAAATTCTGGAACAGGGACAAAATCGTAATTTCGGGTCAAAACGATGTCCGCCGTTGGACCCGTTTTGCACCGAAACACGTACCAGTATCTATGGTCTCTAAAGTCATCAAACTATATGTCTACAGATTCAGTTTGAGGAGAGGAACTCAACGGTATATCCAGTTTTTGATTCCGAGGAGCCGTGTACAAAATCGCCCGTTTGAGTGGGTCGCGGGCCCGCCAAAAAGGGGTTCCGATTCGACCTTCTCAGAATCGATCCAAACTTGGCACACAGGACCAGAATTTCAATTTGGACCTACTGGCATAAGTTTTGTCTCGATACGACGACTGTACACGAAGTTATGACCAAGTTTGCAAAAGGTCGATACGGGGGTATCTCGACGGATATGCATTGATTTCGTCGTGCACACGCAACGAAATCGAGTTCCGTCAGTTCCTACACGTCGATAACATCCATATGCGCCTTTTGATGCGTATATGCGCGACCACGTCGCCCGGTTTGTCGGGACGCACGCCGTATCGGGAATTATTTTCCAAAATCTTAGTTTTCGAACTAAATTTTTCCTGATTTTTAACCATGGATAACTTTCTGTGTAAACTATGAAAAATACTTATACCAGATGGGTTTTGATCCCCTATACATTGCTTTCTCTGTTATGAATTTGTTTTCAAAAACTGTCAATAGGTTGTCCATGATTGGCCTTCCAAGTTAGGCCTTCGGTTAACATTTTCTGTTAAGTTTTTACAGATTTTTTGGGATATTCGATTCGATTTCTACAACAATTTAATGTACTAGAAATTAATCTAGTTGAAGGGGATGGAAGAGGTATAGGTCGGCTAAAAGTAAGACTTCATGGATCGAAAATTGGTTCAGCGATGATGGAGATAAGTGGGATTGAATATAGGTACCTGGTCGCATGGAGGCTATTATTGCGCCTGCTGTCCTGCGCGTGTTCCGGCAATCGCCGTCGACCAGTGGTTGTGCACGACGACTGAAGGGATGACCACGGTCGCCTGGGTCTGGGAAAGGTTCGGGAATGGCTTATCACGCGATCACGAGAGTTTTCGAGGAGAAATTTCTTCGCAAGGGTTTGGTTTCTATACGATGGTTTAAATGAGAATTTAAATCAATATTTATTTCGGTTTAAATGCAGATTTGATAATTCTAGAGAGAATTGGAAAGGAATTAAGGAGGAGGAGATTTGGATTGAAGATGTAAAAATTTTGGATTTAAAAGATTGATGAAAATCTTGAATTTAAAAGATTGGATAATGAAATCCTTTTTTTTCTTTGTTTGAGAGCAGCAAAGCTCGGGCTGCTGGACGCACTGTTCAATTGAACAGTGCTGACATCAGGATGATGTCAGCAGTCTTTTTTTTTTTCTCCTTCTGATACACAGGTTCCTGTATAGGCAAGCTCAATGAGCCATTGCCAGCATTAGTCCAGATTAATGGTAACAGAACACTTGTTTGCCCAAACATTTTTTTTTCTATTTAAATTTGTTTACATAATTACATAGCACACATAATAACTCTTTTAAGAATGTATTCATAATTTCCTATTAGTTAGACAAAACTCTAAAATATTAATAAGGGCAATAAAAGTATTTTAACCAATAAAAGCTATAAAATATTTTATTAAATCTCCAAAATATATTTTAAAGTATTTGTAAATACTTCACCCAAATATTACTTGTTACAATCATAACATAATTAATAAACATGTTATTAATTTAAATACAAGGCTACTAATAATGTTGATACTCTATAAAATAATAATATCACGAAAATATATATATATGTATTTTTTGAATTTAGGGGGTTTTACATCCTACCCAACTTATAAAATTTTCGTCCTCGAAATTAAAATAAAACTTAGTATAACAAAATATAATGAGGTTGAATACGAGGGAAGAGTAATTATATCAAATATCAAATCATAACTTAGTTTTCGAAAATATGGATGGGGTAGTTATAGAAGGAATCCATCTGACAACATATTCTATAAGGCAGGACATTTTTAGTCTGGCATGGTTCATGGGTATCTAGTCATTTGAGGGATTGTGACAAAATCGCATGGTAAAAAAAATCAATTGGGACGAAGAAATGGACATTCATGGTTCGCTACAAAGAAATTGTGTTATACACGTAGTATAATTGAAATGGAGCATAGGATGGAGTGTTTGCTTGGGACAAGTATGTCATAAGTGTAGAGTGGCTTGTCTATTTCATGAGGGTGGAATTTGTTGGAAGAAATGGTTTGTGTTTCAAATTTTAAAGTCATAATATGAGTATCCATAGTGTTGCGAATAGAAGTGGACGTTGTGTACTACTAGGTTATTTGCTCGGTTGGAGGAACTGTGTCCAGTCAAAGATTGTTCTTCGAATTTTGGACAATAGTGAAATGATTACCCATGTCATCCTTGTGCTTCCAAGTTGGCGAGGGATGCCATGATGACACATGCACCAGCGGAATTGAATGATTCGTCCTCCTATAGCAGCAAGACCATTACTGTTGGGGTAATAAATTATAAGGTACGTTCTGCAAGATCTCTAACTACTAACTCTTAAATCACTATAATAAGTCTGCTAGACTATGGTCAATAGATTTCTAATAGTTTCGGGAGTAGTGCATATGCAGTGTCGCTGATAAATAGTAATTCATTTTAAGACAAATATTATGATATGCATGTTGACCAAGCTAATGGATGTGTTGTTCTAATGCTAAGCCAAAATAAATAAATGGTGTAACTAGAGTAATACCTGCTAAATCTTCCACATCAGGATGGGTTTCTATCATGGCCATGCTAAATGCTTGTCCATACCTTTGTCCATTTGCCTCTTGTCCATCTTGCCTAACTTGTATAGATTGGTCAGCTAAGTGTGATCCTCTAGGATAACCTCCATGTGATAGTTGACTGGGCTCTGCTATTGGTCTTGGTGCTACGGGTCCTTGCATCTGCTGTTGTGCTGCCTTTAGTTGTTCTGTACAGTCTCTGGCTTTATGATGATTGGAGCCACAAATCATGCATTGTCCTAATCTGCGACGACAATCCTTCATGACATGACCTTTTCTATGACAGAAGCGACATGTAAGAAGCTCATCAATTGGATAGGGTAATGCTCTTGGTGGTTGTGGTGTCATAGAATGTCTGATTGGTCCACCATGGATAAGGTTACTTGGCCCAATTGCTGGAATATGGCATCTCTGCACCTATTGTACTTCCTTGTTAAGGAGTTCCTGGCTTCTAGCTTCTTCTAATACTGCAGCATGAGAAACTCTAGACTGCACTGTGGTATGCTTCTTGAGCTCTGGTGTTAATCCTTGGTAAAATCTCTTGGCCCTTTCCTGCTCAGTAGGAATCAGTATCTCACCGAATCTGCTCAGTCGACTGAATTCTGCATCGTACTCATCTACGGTCATATTTCTTTGCTTGAGGTGTAGGAATTGATCATAGAGGGCATTGCGTACATGGATAGGAAAGAACCTCTCATTGAAGAGTTTGTAGAACTCATTCCAAGTCTGATTGGCTCCCAAGCGTCTTTCTTCGGCTTCCCACCAATGATGGGCATTGTCTTCTAAGAGCAAGTCTACTGTTGTCATCCAGTCATTTGTTAGCAACTGGGACACCCTCAGTAGCTTCTCTGTGCTGATAAGCCACGTGGTGACCTCTAGTAGTTTCTCGGTACCTCTGAAGGGCTTGGGGTTCATATCCATGAATTCTTTGATAGAACCCTCATATGGATGTAGAGCTGGCGCTGGTACCAGTGTCGGAGGTGGAGGTAGGGGCCTAGTTAGTGCTTCCGTCATGCTCTGTCTCATCAGCTCAGCCTGTTGCCACTGAGTCTGTATCATAGCATACATGAACTGTGTAGTAGGGTTCCCATCCTCTGGTGGGGGAGGCATTTGTGGTCCGTACTGAGCTGGATACTGTTGAGTGAATGGTAGAGGTGGTGGTACATTCTTTTCGATTGGTGCCTCGGTAGTCTGCACAGTCTGGATGACTGGTGGCACTTGAGTTCCCTGTGGTACCATCGATGGGGTCAAGATGTCATACGTCTGTCCTGGTTGATACGGGGTCACCGGGGTCACTAGTAGGACCTCTTCCTCTTGAGTGGCTACATTACCAGATGTGATCGCCGAGGTAGGAATGTGTCCGCTTCGAAGGTTCATCCTTACTGGCATGAAAATAGAATAAAGTTAGAATAGATTCGAACAGCTTATAGGTCAAGTAGTTGAAAGAGAATTGTCAACATAGTTGCAGATGAGATATTGGGGAGCTTGTTGATTATATCTCATTCTATATAAAAAATTATAAAGAGCGAACTAAGTACACTAGGTTGATCAGACCATCATGCACCGGTTCTGATAGACAATATGTTAGTGGGGTACCTCCAATAACATATATGTCATGAACAAGCTCAAAAATGAATAAGCTTACAAATCTAGGCTATGATAGCAGCATTGATCAAGATGGTAGAACATAAGTTCGTGAGATAATGATGAAAGTAAATATAAAAATTTCAGTCCTTTAAGTATTCGAAGTTTTGTTCGGGGTTCGTGCTTATACAGTCGTCCTACTGTCTTCCGGTCTGAGGCAATGGTGACGGTCAGGGAAGTGTTATGTATTGAGGCATTCTACCCAACTTATAAAAATTAGACTAGTAATGTGGGAATGATGGAACATGTCTACCTAGTACGAGTCATCGTCCTAACCTCTACGAAGCATGAATTAGAATGATAGTATGGAGGGTCAGGTATGAGGCAATACAGGTAATCAAAGAGTGTTCGAAAAGTTTGGAGGTCAAAAGAGGCAATAATCATGGATGAGATAATATTCCTATTCCTATATGCAGGCTTGTTGGGCACAGTCATGTAACCCAACAATATTTTCTGACCTGCATGGGCCACCACAAAAACATGTAACGCTCCAGTCCCAAAATACTTAGGACCAAGTACGTAAACATACTAGTTGCATAGATACGATGAATACTCAAATACATGGAATTCTCGTATATATACATAAGCTGAAATAATATAATCGCAGGCCAGAAAACCAATAAATAATATCTCATCCACAGCAGATACAGAAGGTATAAGAGTCCAAATAGAATAAATGAGTGAGTCAAAAGATAGCCGGGTGGACATGCCCACACCAAACAGCTATAAAAATAATCTTAAATAAAGTAGATGTCCACTATGAGTCTCAAAGAACAACATAAATCTAGATATCAGCGGGAGACACCTCATCATCCAGGTAGGAAGGATCCCGTGCCGAGCCATGCTCCTGCAGAAAATTTTCTATACCTGGAGAGATCACCAGGTCCTCAGAGGGACGTAACAAGATACAGGAAGAACATGCTATAAGAACTGAATATAAATGCACCATAAAATAAAGATAAAGTAAACGTGTCCAAACTATAACACGACTCAATATCCTATCATCGAAACAGTAGGCTACCCCTACAACCAAAAAAGGACAAGGGATAACTTACTATTCCGTAGTGGGACATTTATCCATGCCATGTTTGGAACATGAAATTTGCTAAGGTCTCCTAACCTTTCTTGTAGACAATTTAGAAGACATCTCGATGTATGGGCAGGTGAAGGCTGACTCCCCTAGGATAATGTAACAACTATCAACATGCACACGTCAAGTACCAATATTATCAACCGACATAACTCGAGGCTAGCGGCCCAAACTTGGCACACAGGACCAAAATTTCAATTCGGACCTGTTGGCGCAAGTTTCGTCTCGATACGACGACTGTACACGAAGTTATGGCCAAGTTTGCAAAAGGTCGATACGGGAGTATCTCGACGGATACGCATTGATTTCGTCGTGCACACGCAACGAAATCGAGTTCAGTCAGTTCCTACACGTCGATAACATCCATACGCGCCTTTCGATGCGTATAGTGCGCGACCACGTCGCCCGGTTTGTCGGGGCGCACGCCGTATCGAGAATTATTTTCCAAAATCTTAGTTTTCGAACTAAATTTTTTCTGATTTTTAACCGTGGATAACTTTCTGTGTAAACTATGAAAAATACTTCTACCAGATGGGTTGTCTTTCTCTGTTACGAAATTGTTTTCCAAAACTGTCAATAGGTTGTCCATGATTGGCCTTCCAAGTTAGGCCTTCGGTTAACATTTTTTGTCCAATTTTTACAGATTTTCTGGGATATTCGATTCGATTTCTACAACAATTTAATGTACTAGAAATTAATCTAGTTGAAGGGGATGGAAGAGGTATAGGTCGGCTAGAAGTAAGACTTCGTGGATCGAAAATTGGTTCAACGATGATGGAGATAAGTGGGATTGAATATAGGTACCTGGTCGCGTGGAGGCTATTATTGCGCCTGCTGTCCTGTGCGTGTTCCGGCGATCGCCGTCGACCAGTGGCTGTGCGCGATGACTGAAGGGATGACCACGGTCGCCTGGGTCTGGGAATGGTTTGGGAATGGCTTATCACGCGATCACGAGAGTTTTCGAGGAGAAATTTCTTCGCAAGGATTTGGTTTCTATACGATGGTTTAAATGAGGATTTAAATCAATATTTATTTCGGTTTAAATGCAGATTTGATAATTCTAGAGAGAATTGGAATGGAATTAAGGAGGAGGAGATTTGGATTGAAGATGTAAAAATTTTGGATTTAAAAGATTGAAGAAAATCTCGAATTTAAAAGATTGGATAATGAAATCCTTTTTTTTTTCTTTGTTTGAGAGCAGCAAAGCTCGGGTTGTTGGACGCACTGTTCAATTGAACAGTGCTGACGTCAGCATGACGTTAGCAGCCCTTTTTTTCTCCTTCTGATACACATGTTCCTGTATAGGAAAGCTCAGTGAGCCATTGCCAGCATTAGTCCAGATTAATGGTAACAGAACACTTGTTTGCCCAAACATTTTTTTTCTATTTAAATTTGTTTATATAATTACATAGCACACATAATAACTCTTTTAACAATGTATTCATAGTTTCCTATTAGTTAGACAAAACTCTAAAATATTAATAAGGGCAGTAAAAGTATTTTAACCAATAAAAGCTATAAAATATTTTCTTAGATCTCCAAAATATATTCTAAAGTATTTGTAAATACTTCACCCAAATATTACTTGTTACAATCATAACATAATTAATAAACATGTTATTAATTTAAATACAAGGCTACTAATAATGTTGATACTGTATAAAATAATAATATCACGAAAATATATATATATATATATATATATATGTATTTTTTTGAATTTAGGGGGTTTTACACATCCAAGATCACTGATACCAGTTCTGAAGAATCTTGCCAACCGATTTCCTGTAAGAAATGAACAAGAAAAAGTTAACAAATTTACAGAGTACAATGATCAAATCTATACAAAAAATCACAGGTTGCACCAAAACTTCCATGTTACACAAACGGATGTATTGTGCCTCGCGCAACGGATGTATCACGTGCAGCATCTGTGCTGTGCCGTATTTTGTAGTGCAGCATCTGTATTGCGCCATATAGCACAGTATCTGTGTTGCGCCATATTTTGCATATCGCAACATCTCTGTTGCGTTGCATCGTGTAAAGTGATGGCAACCAAACCCTAAAAAGGGTCGTGCAAGTCAGAAAGTGCACCAAACTCTAAAAAGAGAAGGCGCACGATGAATAGATTATTCTAAAAACCCTAAAAAGGATTTGGTTGATACGATTGATGCATGGATCAATGATCACAACGCTCACCTTCCATGACCGGGTTGACAGTCTCTGGTCATGACGAATGTGTAACGTACTGACACGCACGTCGCTGCTCTCTGCATGATGAAGCGCGAGATGAAGGCTCAGCGAAACCCTTTTCTTTCTTAACATCGAATCTCCTGGGCGCCATTAGGGTTTGTCGAAGAAGCTTCTGAGTCGGGAAGAATAAGAGACAGCGTTGTCAAAGGATATCATGAAGAAGAGAAGAAGGTAGGGTTTCGAGAAAGTCACGTTGGCGAAAAATGAAAGGACCAAAGTGTAAGGCTATTTATAGCCCAAACAGTTGCACAATTTATGCTGAAGAATCGGGCTCGAGTTGACTGGCACAATCCAAACAAAACTAGCATAATTCAAAGTATTTCAAAAACTTTGAAGTATTTTCAAGTTTCGAAAACTTTGAAGGGGGTCGTGTAGAGGCTAAAAATTAAGCTGTGTCACCTATTAAAGTGTTCGATCATCAGATGGCACCAAATTATTACATTGTACAAAAATATCAAGTTGTGCAGCATCAGGTTGCGCCAACATCTGGTTGTGCTGGAGTCAGATTACGCGAGCGCCACGTAGCGCACTTCCTCGAGAAGCTGTAAGGGCATCATCATTACCTGACAACTGACAGCACAAAGATTGAGGAAAATCCATTCGAATCACGTGCAATGCGGCACTCGAGAAGATTTTGTCAGTATATAATTAATGCTGACAGCTGGTTCGCGTAAGTCATTGTGTGGCACGAGAACTAATCAGTACAACACAAAAGACCTAGTCAAAGGCGCCAGTTATTGAGTTGCGCCCATGCGCAGTCTGACAAGTTGGCGCCACTTGATCAACTCTTACTTTTAAAACAGGGTGACGTAGCGTGCAAACCACCAACTTTGCAGAGCGTGCCCACTATACTACCCACGACCATACGCATCTCAATTAAATGATGCCATGCGTCTACAGCAGTTGGTGCAACCGCTTAAGCAAGTCGCTACATTGTGCCCACGCGCAACCTGATGAAGCTCGCGCAGGGTAATCAAACAGTGTTCAGAACAGAGTGACGTGGCGCGTAAGCCACTAACTTCGCAGAACGTGTCCACTACACTACCCACAACTATGCGCATCACAATTAAATGATGCCATACGTCTACAGCAGTTAGTGCAACCGTTCGCGCAAGTGAACAGGAGGCACGCAACCTGAAATACGCGCAACTCAGAATAACTGCTAAACAGTTATTTCAAGAACTCTATAAATAGAGTTTCAAATCAATCACAAAGCATCAAGAATGATAATAATCTCCTGCTAAAGTACTGTTGCATCCTCCAGAGGCTCAGGTCTTCGATATCACATCGTCCAAGGGATAAAGTGATCGTCTTCTGATCAGATTCCGATAGTTGTACTTCCCCAGAAATCAATTGTACTCTTGTATTCTTTTCTAAGTTTGTAATAAGACTTTTATTTTTGCAAACAAGGGTTAGGGTTTTAGGGTTAGGGTTTAGATACCGATACTCATAGAAATAGTCCGACACCGATACTCATAGAAATAGTCCGATACCGATATCGATACCGTGAACTAGTTCGATACCGATGTTAGGATTAAAATTGTCCAATGCTAGGATTAAATTTTTGATCCAAAATTACTGTTCGGCTAATAAACAGTGACTTCCAGACCTAAACCTTAGTATTGGAAAATTTCGAGACCAAAATCCTAATATCCACTATTATGTGAGATCCTAATACTAAATAATCCTTTTTACTACACTCCATTTACATCGCGGTCCAAAATCTGATAGGACGCTTTCAAAACTGTACAACTTCTTTTTACGTGGATTGGATCTATCAAATCGAGTTAATTGTGAGCACTATAAGCATAAGCCCACATGCCACAAGGATCAGACTCATAATAAGATGCCCAAATGTAACGCCCCAATCCCAAAATACGTAGGACTTAGGAACGTAGACATGCCAGCTATATTCATACGAAGTTCATAGGCCTCGTATGGATACATAAGCTGTAAAATACAGTAGAACCATAACTAATCTCATCCACACAAAATAAAGGAATAAAAGATATCATATAAAGATGATGATTTGTCTTGATACAATATGTTGGGCGGAGAAAAATCTACTACCAACAAGTAAAGGAAAAATACATAAGAAAAGATATGAATTTGGCGAGCAAAGCGAAGACGATCCAAGTGCAATTATCCTCGAAGAAATAGCGATGATCACGACTAGAGCTAGAACACCTGCGAAAAATAATAGCACACACCTGGAGAGATAACCAGGTCCTCAGAGGGACGTAACAAGACACATAAGATCATGCCATATAAACTGAATAAATATTGCTCAAATAAATAAGTCAATCGAATTATAACATGGTCCAATACGCACCTACTGAACGAGCGTACCATCCCCCCAACCAAACAAAGACAGGAGATGGTAAACTAATTCACGGTGACGTATCTTTCCATGCTATGAATCCAATATGGTATCCAGACCCCAACAAGGTTCAATACCTTCTCATCGAAGTAGTAAGTCACACCTACAACCAAACAAGGACAAGATATGACGAACTAATCTGCGACAAGTTATTGTTCTAAGCCACGGTCAGATACAAGTACCCAAACCAAAAGTACTCGTACCTAACGGATAAGGTAGCCTACCGTTCTAAGTGAAATGTAGTTAAGAACAATCCTTCCTACGCATGGGCCCTGGCTGAATAGGATCGGCATAGTCCCCCCTGGGCACCAGAGGCCCCATCAGTAAGAGCATGACGTTCCGCAGAATCGTCAGTGGCCGTCAGTAATCTTGGGTCATCAACTCCGTATCTCCAGCGGAGAGTCCGGGTCACAAGGAAAAGTGCATCGAAGCCCATACGCTAAGGAATCGTCCTCCCCGCCCAATGCCTACTATGTTGTATCCACAACATTAACCTCTATAACCGCTAAGTCAAACTAGCATACAATCTCTATTAGCGGTTATTCTTATCGTACGGCTTGTACGTACTGGTGGCCAGCCAATCACGTACTTCCGTGTTCTACATGTGACACACAACTTCGTATTACAACGTGTCAAGGCCAATGAATGCAACACACAAGGTGGTCCCTTAAATCTAGGTTTAATGTGAGGAAAATAATACATAGCAGGAAATATAAATGAACAGTAAGTTCTAACAGGTTATGCCATGTATCACAGTTTATTTTGCATAAAGAAAATAATTAATGCATGAAATATGAGCTAAAATAAATAAACAGCAATGACAAGGTGTCTTTCCTGGTAGGACGCCGGGTGTGCTGTGGTGATCAAGGTGGCATGAACTGCGACTTATGTGCAACAACTATGCAAGGTGACCACGGATGGTGACACGGTCGGTTCTATTGGGTCCAGAAGGGTCAATTTAGTTAGGGTCAATGAGAGGACATACCGAATTTGGCGAGAGAATAAGAGAAAGGGGTTGGTCATGGACATGAGGAATACTGAAAGAATTGGATAATTAATATACTTATATGATTTTTAGAAAATATTTTTATTACTTGAAAATATCTTTTTATTAGTAACAAAATTTTTACGAAAATATTTGAAAATATTTTAGGTATAATAATTTGGAAAATTATGTATTACCAGTCAAAAATATATTTGATAGAATAAAAACTAAAGAAAATATTTTTAGGCTAAGACCCAAATTATAATATATAGTTTGCTACAAAAATAATTTTAGAAATGCTAATATATAATTTCTGAAATAATTAATCAACAATACTAATATTAACAATGAATATAATATTACATAATAATACTTATACTAAGTAGATACCATATACAAATTTGATAAAATATACAAAGATATAAATAAAGCAAAGAACAAGCTCATCAGTATTGTTGTCTCTTTTATACTAAATAAAAACAACACACAAAACATAAAATAATAATAATAAAGATAATAATAATAATTACAATAAAAATTATAATAATAATAATAATAATAATAATAATAATAATAATAATAATAATAATATTACTATTACTATTAATTAACAAAAGAAAAATAGTCAAAATTCAGTACAGTGGTTCTCCTCATTTCGAGGAGACCAAAGACCAATTTTTAGAAAAAAGTTAATTTAGAGAGAGAGAAGCAGAGAGGGAGAGAGGAGCGGAAAGAGGCGGCGAGTCGAGAGAGCGCGCGTGCGACGGAGCTTGGGAGCGGCGCACGTAGGAGAAGGAGAAGGGGCGGCGGTCCTGGCGGCGGACGGGTGGAGAGGGAGAGCCGAGAAAGGAAGGGGGTTTGGCTGAGTGGACGGGGCGCGCTGGGGTTGCGAGCGGCGGAGGTCGGGGGCTCGTCGGCGGACGCGGATCTGGCGGAGAGGGTCCGAAGTGGAGGGCAGCGTCGGGAATCAGCGGCTGTGGGAGGTGGCAGAGGCCGATCGGCGTCGCGCGCACGGGGCGGAGTGAAGTCGCCGGCTCGGCGAAGGTCACCGGAGGGGGTTTTGGGGTTTCGTGCGGCTGTGGACGGCGGATGGAAGGAACGGGCGGCCGGAGTTCTCACAGAGGTGGGTATGGAGGCTCACGGGGATGGCTCGACGAGTAACGGGGTCGGCCGGCGCTCCGGTCTGTGCGGCGAAGGGGAAGAGGACGCGCGGCCAGGCGGGCGGTTGCCGAAACGTGGCTGAGGTCAGGTGAGAGTTTTTCCCCCTCCTCTTTCGTGGTGGTTTATGTTTGGGTTGTGGTGGTTGGGACGTTGACCGGAGCCGGTGGTGGCTGTGATGGTCATATTTTGGGGGTGATGGTGGTGTCGATTTAGCGGTAGGCAGTACTGGTGAAGGTGGGGATGCAGTGGCGGCTGGCTGTTGTTGTATGGATTTGGCCGGGGGCTGTCGGAACGCTGCCAATGGCAGAGTGGTGGTTACGGGCGATGACAATGATGGTGGTGGTCTTTTGGGGGTTGGTGTTGCTGGTCTGTACGAGGCCGGGTGACGGGTTGGTACTGGTGTTGGGGTTGCAAGGAAGTCGATGGGGAGGACAAGAAGAGGATGGTGGGTACGATGGTAGTCGGAGCAGCGGTTTGCCGGATTTGTAGAAGCATGGAATTTCACAACCAGAAAGCCCATGCGCCAGGCATTATATGCGCCAGAACTCAGACAGCTAATCAAATAAGCCATAGACATTCGAAGAAGGACTTTTTATTTATATATATAAAAGTCTATTACATGTCTAGAAAAGGTTATACAAAGAAGAATTTCTACAAAGGAAGGATCCTAGATCTACAGCCAACAGCCACCATGCGCCTTCCAGATAGGTGCAGCAACCACCATGCGCCTTCCTGATAGGCGCAGCAACCACCATACGCCTTCCGATAGGCGCAGCAGTCACCATGCGCTGTCAGCCAGGCGCAGCAGATGTCATGCGCCTCCAGCCAGGCACATCCTACCATCTCTTCAGCAGCTCAGTTATGTGCATCCAGCTCAGTTATGTGCGTCCCTTCAGCAGCTCAGTTATGTGCAACTCTTCCAACCAGGCTCACCTGGCCGAGCAGAGCCCAGTTATGTGCCGTTCTTCCAGCCAGGCTCACCTGATAAGTGCTTCGCCAAGCAAAGCATTTAACCCTCTGGCTGGAACCAAGGAAGAGAAGAGCACCGCAAATGCTGTGGCCAGGGGAGGCTTCGAAAGAGCCTCCAAAGACCAAGGAAGACCGTGATCGAAATCATGGCACAAGGAGCTTTCAACACAATCAAAGTGGGCGGCACCCACTTTGAAGGAAGAGAGAGCCTAGCACCACCATTCCGATCTACGGCTCTTCCGGAACAACGGAGACGAGGCCCGAACATCCCTATCTTTGGATGCAACAGGCACCTTTCGTCTGCCACAGAAGCCCGCGACTCCGTCTTTTGGATGTAACAGTCACCTTCAAGTGCATCGAAGACAACACGACGTCTCATCTTTACCCTCGGGAGCACTTCGTCAACAGAATGCACCCACATATCCAAGTTTATGTTGGAAGTACGTGAGGGAATGAGGAGCAAACCTTCTCTCCATGCCACTATTTATAGGTCGGGCAAATCAAACCCACGCGCCAAGTGGATGACTCTCCGAATTCTGTGCAATGAATTTGCATTAAATGGATGAACCGGACGCCTCGAATTCAGCCAAACGGCTATTTATAGCACTCGAGGAGCGAGACAGCCGCGTCATTAAAGGACATATCGGATGTGCCAGCCAAACAGCGCATCACACGGACGCGCCCTCCAGCATCAGGTACATCACACAGACGCGCCCTACAGTACCCGGCGCATCACAGAGGATGCGCCCCCTCACATCTCCATGCCGAGTGGAATACCAACCAATGTGCCCACTCAGCTGTCCATCGAACGTCACAAACATTAAATGCTGAACTGACACCCGAGTTGGCAGCACGCTTCCCAAAGTCTGAACAGTTGACAGCTTTTCAGAGAACGAAGCGTCGGCTCCAGTTGAAGCTTTGCATGCGCCTCAAAGCCATGCGCCCCAGACTGATCTCTGATCCCGAAAGACAGAAGGAAGGTCACCTGCATGCGCCTCAAAAGCCATGCGCCCTAAATGGTTTGTAACTCCTAAAGGTTATGAGCAGTAGCCTCCTCCTGTGCCCAGATCCAAGGCGTAGCTCACCAGATCACTACCCCCCCAAATCCGAGATCTTCAAGCCATGAGTCGACGACATGTGTCCTTTGACTCAACTCGTCCAAGATTTCAGCAACAGAAAGATCTTCTCTTCTGCTACGTGTCGGCTCACAACAGCAGTATGAAGAGTTCAACCTCCCAATCAGGGCGCATCATCCGTGCGCCCCCATCAGCAACTTTCACGTGGCGTTCCCACACACCGGCGCATCCTACATGCGCGCATGAGCAGCCAGCCTGCAAAACTATAAATAGAGGGATCTTCTCCTTCACACACACACACAGAATCCACAACGAACATACAAGGAATCACCAGAGAGGCAGATACAGACACTCAACGTCTTCCTCCTCTCAGCAAGCTCCAGCACCCAGAGCAATCCACACCTTCAGAGAACCGATAATCGTCGTCAGCCGGTCAACGGAGTCAACGTATTACCACTCGCTCCATTGGCACTAAGGACCCAACTTAAACAAAAGTGTACTCCTAGGACTATATCTAAGTCCTACATTGTAACACTGTTCTGTTTGTATTAAAGTTTTCAATCAAACAATTTTAATGGCAAACAAGCTGGCGACTCTGCTGGGGACTTCTTTCTCCTCTTCTGAGAAAGTC
Source organism: Iris pallida (assembly GCA_029216955.1). NCBI lineage: Eukaryota > Viridiplantae > Streptophyta > Magnoliopsida > Asparagales > Iridaceae > Iris > Iris pallida. Next base: position 21,805 of record JANAVB010035459.1, read on the forward strand.
CTGTCACAGGCCGACGACGTGAAGGTGGGCTCCTCCCACAAGACGCTGGTCGTGCGCCTCAATCAACAGGCGTACGAAGAGTTCATTTCTGAAGGAAGTACGAGTCCTTCGAAGAGGCTACCAAAGCCGAAGAAGATCCGCACGGCCTGGGTGCGCAAGGTCGATGCCTCGGGCACCACCACTGAAGGGGATACAGCAATCCAGCCTTCCCTTCCTACTGACGTTCTCAGCAACCAAGGTGCGCCCGCCGATGCAGCGCATCTTTTGGGGAAGCGTGCGGCTGACCACGTTCCCCAGCTATCTTCCTCTCAGGCGAGGAAGATACGTCGACGGAGCAGGGGCGCAGCCAATGCCCCGTGCATCACCTCTAATGGGTCGCAAAAAGCCTCTATCTTTGACAGACTCACTCGCTGTAATGGCGAGGAGAATTTGGATGCTGAGTACTATGCGCCCCAGCGGGCTGGTACGAAGAAATCCAAGGCGGCACGGGCCATGCGCCACAAACGTGCTATGCCAGCAGCCGGCCAGAGGCACGCGCTCGTCATCTCGCACACTGCCGATGGCAAGCTGTACAAGGTTGACTCAAGTGCTTCTGCACCAACAACGAGTCGATCTTCAAAGTCCTCATCTCGTTTGGGCGCATCTACTGCGTGCACAACCAAGTCGAGAGAGGCAAACTCAGTGGTCTTGAACTCCCGTGCCTCCTCTGGTTGTGCGTTTGAGGTCCGTTCAAGTCACTTCAAATGTTGTGGTTCCCCCACTACTGATCGTGATGCCTGCTTGGTATTAGATCAGGGGGCGCAGCACTCACCTGACCACCCCGGCATTTGGCCTTGCCATACGTCTGAAGGGGGTGTGAAGGCACCACTCTCCTCCAACGACCTGCGCAACGTGATCACTCACAAGTGCCGGTCAGGAGAGTCGACCAACAAGCACGATGCACCTCTTACGGGGCATACTTGTGCGGTGGTCACCATCAACTGCTGTTGCAAGACGGCAGCTCCACCAAGACAGTCGGTCTTCCAACGACTGCAATCATCGACACCTCTCCGACGTCGCCTTGGGACGAAGGTGTCAGCTGAAGAGGAGCCAAAGGTTGCTTCATGCAACGTGGTCTCTAACTCCTCATCAATTCGGAAGACGACTGCCAATTCCTCGTCTTCATCCAAAAGCCAGCCGAGGAAAACCAAGGCAGCTGTCTCGACCTCTGGAGTGTTTGAAGGCACTCGGTCGAGGAAGAAGTCCTTGGAGGAAGCTGGGGGTAGCCAGACCCTTGTTGAGCCTCCTTCCGAAGACGAAGATGTCCAAAGCACAGCTACGGCGGATCTTCATCATCAAGGCGAGATTACTCTCCCTGAAGCCCCTCAAAATGAGGATGTCCTCCAGGACACTGCCGGGGGTAGTTCTGGAAACGAAGAGGTCCTTCAAGACGGAGCTGAGGGCAAGCAGACCCTTGCAGATGCGCCTATTGGAGATGAACTCCAGAATGTGGCTGGGGGTGGCCCAACACCAGGAGAAGTGACTCCCCCGCATGAGAGTGAGGTCGAAAGCGAAGCCTCAACCAATCCATCCACTCCTGGCCGTGTCAGGACAGTATACATGGCTGGGGATGATGTCGAGTCTGATGCGCCGTCACAGGACATAGTCCAGCGCATAGACTCATTGGAGGGAGGACTCAAAACCCTCTCTGCCTCTATACAAGTACTGACCCAAGCAGTGTTTGAGATACGGTCAGCCTTGATCAGGACACCTTCAACTGGTCCTGACCCAGGAGCTAATGGGGAGTTAAGTGTGCCCCTCCAACGGGCGCCCTCAGATATAGAAGCTCCTCGGACCTCGGAGCCCTCAAACGCTCCAATCCAGATGGTACCTCCTTCCCCGACTCCTAGCTCTACGGAGGATGTGGTCGAAATGATCAAAGACCTGCGGAAGCGCTTCGAGTCCAAGAACAGACAAGAGGAACGCCAGAAAATGGGCATTCCCCAGCCTTATCCCCTCGAGTGGAACAAGGTGGTTTGTCCCCCGAAGTATAAACCACAAACACTCACCCCATACGACGGGAAGGACTCTCCGCGACGGTACCTGACGTACTTCCAGTCACAGACAGGGCATCTTCCGAAGGTGGACGCGCTCCTCACCAGTATCTTTGTCGGGGCCCTGAAAGGAGTGGCGTATGACTGGTACTGCAGCCTCCCCGACAATTCCATATCGTCCTTCGACGACCTGACACGCCTCTTCCTCGACCGCTTCTACGACGGCGGGAAGGACATGACGATGGCGTCTCTCATAGAGATACGTCAGAAGGAGAAGAAAACGGTTCGGGCGTTCATCGAACGCTTCCGACAGGCTTACTTTAGGCTACCTCCAGGCATGCCAGAACATGCGCTCCTCTCCGCTTGCAGCATGAACATGTTGCCTACAGTAAAGCTCTGGCTCAACTCTACTCCCCCTCCTGACTGGAGCTCCCTGATCATCGAAGCTGAAGCTGCAGAAAAGAAGGCGGCCAATGCACGTCTTCTGGGTGTCAGCTTCCCCGCCTTTGACGATAAGGGGAAAAAGTCCGCAGCTAACAGCTCCGGACGAGAAGCAAAGGGGAAACAGGCATTGACTGTTAATGCCTCAAAAGGCGCATCTGCGCCTACTCAGAAGCCTCCACTGGCACCGAGACCCAAGGAGGTTTATTCATTCAATGATGACGACACCCTGCAACTTTTCGAGATACTGAAGCAGGGTGACAAGATCAAGCTACCGGACCCAAAGCGGCCCGATGAAGTTGGGAAAGTGGACAACCTAAGGTACTGTCACTACCATCGGTTTGTCGGACACCCGACCAAGGACTGCTACGTCCTCAAGAATTACATCCAGCGCATGATCAATGCGGATGTAATCTCCGTCGACTATGAAGAGAAGACGGTGTCGGCCAATGTGGTTTCGCTTCAGTTCGGCACCTTGCCTCCAACTACCACACAAGATGGCGTCGTCCCCATCCCTAAGGCGACAATGGAGGTGGTAAACTTACCACCTACTCGTGACAATGTGAGTGGACTCACCCCGCTCACCACATCTCGAGGAGAGGTCCTCTGGGTTCACCCCGACCTCGTCTCTGAGGTGACTCAATCGGAGGTACGCCCTACCTCCAAATCAAAAGGCAGGAAGATCAAGTCTTGCCGCACAGTCTCTTCTTCAACAGAAGAGGCACTTCCAGTGCAAACACGTGCACAACAGAACTCCCAATCCGGTGAAGCCGCCGTCGAGGTGGTGCCTCCTAGCACCATCCCTGAGGAGGGTCCATCTAAGCCCTCTGCAGCCAATAAGCAGAAGCAGGTGGAGGCCCGTTTTGACAGACCTCTACGGAAGAAAAATGCTTTGGGGCTGTCCAAGCCTCACAACTTCGACATTCTGGCACAATTAGCCAGTACACCTGTGCGCCTGTCTTTGTTCGAGCTCCTGCATCTTTCTAAAGATTCCCGAGAAGCTCTCTGCGAAGCTCTGAAGGACGCTGAATCCTTTCTCAGTCAGGTCAAGCAGCCTGAAGACCTCCCAACTACTTGTGCGCACTGTCATTGTGCGGATGAAGTTATCCTAAACATAACTTTTATCCAACAAGACATGCTGCTCAAGCATCACCGACATAACCGACCGCTCGGTCAAGGTGAGCCAGATTCAGATCGATCCTGGGTCTTCCCTAAGCATCATCCCGAAGGCACTGCTATCTAAGCTGGGGATCTCGATGTACCGGCTGGCGCCCTCCAATACAACCATCAGTGGCTTCAATGCTAGCAAGAGCGAGCCATTGGGCAAGATCCGACTGAAGGGTCACATTGGCAGCCTCAAAACTGAGGTGACTTGTTATGTGGTAGATGCCGAAGTCAACTACAACATCCGGCTCGGTCGACCATGGCTACACGAGTACATGGTGGTGCCCTCCACGCTCCACCAGTGCATGAAGTATGTATCCACTAATGGCGTCATCCGGACGGAGTTTGCAGACATCGATCCTTTCAAAGGGATTGAAGCCTACTTCACCGATTCCGACTTGTACAAACCCATTGACGAGGAGGAAGCCAACGACGCTGATGATGAGGCAGAGACGGCAACAGAGCCAGACATGGAGCCCGAGATGACTCCCGACGCCCCCTTGAAAATCCGACTGAAGGGAAAACCACCCCAGAAGACGCCTCCAATGAGCATCAAGCTATCAGGGAAAGCGCCGGCTCGCGAAGCACCCTTGAAGATACGCCTCAAGGGAAAGCCACCTCAAACATCGGCTCCCCTGGTGGCAAAATTACAAGGGAAGGCACCACTCACCGGAGACGCAGCCGAGGCGCCTCTCAAAGTGCGTCTCAAGGGCAAGCCGCCGCAGTCATCCAAGGTATCAGAGAAGGCTCATATAACCCTCTCAGACCCTGGAATCAAAGCTGTGGTGGACTCTCCTAGTCTGCCCCCAGTTCTTACAGACGAGGAGCTTGGTGAATATATCTCGGCTGACGTAGAGGCACCCTCCTTTGACAATGTAATCCCACGGGATAAGATTTCGTATTTTATCAATAATAGAGTGTCTTTTAATTATTCTTGTCTTCCACACTGGAATGCCATGTATACATTAGATAACGCTCTACGGTCGTTGTAAACACAAATAACGACCGTCTACCATAATCGAGTAGTCCCGTCTCAAGGAGTCTTCATAGTCCCTCCACGGAGCTGAGACCAAGGCACCATTATCTCGGGCAAAGTCGAGCGTCATCGGGACCTCCCGTCAATCGAGCCCGAACCTGATACCGGCAGAGTACAAGTCTATCAGTACACGGATACGGCAAAGCACATCATCCAAAAGATGGGCTACGACCTGAAAAGCAACAAAGGCTTAAACTACAGCAAGGGTCGGCATCTCCCTGTCCGGCTTTCGATGCCCAATGGAAAGCCACAAGACTATTATAATCGGACTGGAGGAGGGTTAGGCTATGTCATGCCGCCATCAACCCCAGAGAGTTCAGATGCAGAAGACATAGAACATTCCCACTCGTCCGAAGCATCGACTTGGGATTCCGATACCAGTATCGGATCAGTCTTCAGGAAAGTGCTGTCAGCTAACATGACGTCAGCACAACCTCAAAAAGGTGAAGGCGAAGACCAAGCGCCAGAACCCTTCGAAGAAGAACCCTGGGCCCAACGCCTAGGGGAACAATGGGAATCTCGTTTTGAGCTTCGTGAACCTCCCACCAAAGACGAAGTCGAGCAGATCGACCTCGGGGATGGGTCTTCTTCCAAACCCATCTTCATCAGTAAAAGCCTAGAAGGAGAAGATCGAGAATCTTTAATCCAACTGGCTAAAGAGTATATCGACGTCTTCGCCTGGAGCTATGAAGATATGCCGGGACTCGATCCACAGATCGCAATGCATAGGTTGAACATCTTACCTGATGCCAAACCTATCAAACAATAGCAGCGACGCTTCCGTCCGGACATCATGAATGCCATCGATCAGGAGGTAGACAAACTCTTGACCAGCGGCTTCATCCGTGAGAAACAACACCCGGATTGGGTAGCCAACGTCGTTCCTGTCACCAAGAAGAACGGGAAGATACGAGTCTGTATCGACTTCAGGGATCTCAACTCTCCTTGCCCGAAGGACGAATTCCCGCTTCCAATCACTGATGTGATGATCGACAACACATATGGCTTTGAGCGCATTTCCTTCATGGACGGGTATTCAGGCTACAATCAAATCAAGATGTTCCCCGATGACGCAAAACACACGTCATTCAGGACTCCAAAGGGTGTTTTCTGCTACACAGTAATGCCCTTCGGCTTGAAGAACGCCGGTGCGACATACCAGCGAGCTATGAGCACCATCTTCCGTCAACATCTTCGCAAGACGGTCGAATGCTATGTTGACGACATCGCAGTCGAGAGCCACCTCAAAGGAGATCACCTACAGGACCTGAAGACGATCTTCGATCTCATGCGGGCACATCAACTCAAAATGAACCCCGCTAAATCCTTTCTGGGGGTTTCTAGCGGCAAATTCTTGGGCTTTGTCATCACAGCAAAAGGCATTCATGTTGATCCTGAGAAGACCAAAGCCATCCTCAACATGGACCCTCCGAAGAACCTTCGAGAACTTCGGGGCTTACAGGGACGTCTGGCATATATCCGGAGGTTCATAGCGAATCTCTCCGGTAGATGTCAACCCTTTACTCAGCTCATGAAGAAGGGAGTCTCTTACGTCTGGACCAAGGAGTGCCAAAAGGCTTTCGACGACATCAAGGCTTACCTAACAAGCCCACCAGTCCTGGTAGCGCCAGTCACCGGTAAACCATTTCTCCTCTACGTCCGTGCCATAGATCATTCTTTTGGCGCTCTGCTGGCTCAAAACAGCGATACAGGCTACGAGCAAGCAATCTACTACCTCAGTCGAACACTCATCGGGCCCGAACACCGGTACAACCCCGTCGAAAAGGAGTGCTTGGCTTTGGTGTTTGCCATCCAGAAGACTCGTCATTATGTCTCGGGTCAGACAATTCATGTCATTTTCTGAGTCAATCCGCTCAGAGTCCTCATGACGAAGCCAAGATCATTGAACTCCCGGCTGGCTACATGGGCGATCTTGCTAACACCGTACAACATGGTGTTTGTGCCGCAAAAAGCTGTTAAGGGTCAAGCTCTGGCTGACTTTTTAGCTGCACACCCCATACCAGAATCCTCAAAACTCTATGAAGATATCCCGGATGAGGTCCAAGAATCCAACGTCACCGAAGGAAGCTCCGTTTGGCGGATGTTCTTCGACGGCGCTTCGAGAACAGGCCCCAAAGGCCAAATCATCGCAGGAGTGGGGGTAGTCTTAGTCTCCCCCGATCAGCTGGTCATCCAGCGTGCGTACTCTCTTTCGAAGCCGTACTCCAATAACATTGCCGAGTACAACGCACTTGTCATGGGACTCCAGCTCGCACAACAGCTGGGGGTCGACCATCTGGAAGCTTACGGCGACTCAAAACTCGTCGTAAACCAGGTTCGGGGACAATACAAAGTTCGCCATGAAGATTTAATCCCTTATCATGAAGTCGCGTTGAACATCATTTCAACCTTCACCGGGTTCTTCATTGAACATGTCCCCCGTTTATAAAACTTGGAGGCCGATGCTCTGGCCGGCCTCGCAGCCTCATTAGTAGCGCCCTTTGGGACTCAACACTATATCACGGTAACAGGACGAGATCTGATTTATCCCAGAAACAACCTATGCTTGCGGGTGGCTCACGCCATGCCGACAAACACTGGGGTTAATGTCCGAGACTGGAGGTTCCCGTTCATCGACTTAGCTGTCTACGGAATCCTTTCAGAGGACCCGAAGGAAGCTGTCTCAGTCAGGAGATGCTCCCTTCGATTCTACTACGATACAGCTAGCAAAATGCTGTACCGACGCTCCTTCGACGGGCTCCTCCTTCGATGCCTGTCCAACGAAGAAGCAGCCGAAGCTCTTCAAGAAGCTCATGACGGGACTTGTGGAGCTCATCAACCCGGTCCTAAGTTGCAAGATCGACTGTGACGTATGGGCTACTACTGGCAACCATGGCCGCCGACGCTGTTGAATATGCTAAGAAGTGCCACGCGTGCCAACTTCATGCAGACTTCATACATACACCATCGGAACCGCTACATCCTACAGTCGCCTCCTGGCCCTTCGAAGCTTGGGGCATGGACATTGTAGGACCAATCAAGCCTCCTTCATCGAGAGGACACCGTTTCATCCTGGCCATCACCGACTACTTCTCCAAATGGGCGGAAGCAGTCCCACTATCAGAAGTAAAAAGCTCCAGGGTGGTCAGCTTTATCAAACACCATGTCATTTACCGTTTTGGAGTACCCCGGCGGATCATCCATGACAATGGTCCTCAGTTTATCAGCCATATTTTCAGCAGGTTCTGTGACAAGAATCGCATTCAGAACGTGGCCTCAACCGCCTACAATTCGGCAACAAACGGATTGGCTGAGGCATTCAACAAAACTATCGTTAGGCTGCTCAAAAAGGTCGTGTCATCCAACAAATGCGACTGGGACGAAAAGCTTGGCAAATACCTTTGGGCCTACCGCACAACGGTACGGACCCCAACAGGCAACACTCCATTCTTCCTGGTCTACGGGAGCGAAGCAGTACTGCCTCTCGAGATACAGATACCTTCGCTCCGCGTAGCAATCACAAACAAACTCACAGAAAAGGACAATCAACGTCGTCGTCTGCGGGAACTGGAGGCACTTGACGAAAAGCGTCTCCTAGCTCAATAACGCATCGAGCTCTACCAAGCCTGTATATCACAGGCTTTCAACAAGAAGGTCAAAAAGAGGACTTTCCAAGTTGGCGACCTGGTTTTAGCAGTCAGAAGACCAATGATGTTGACCCACAAGACACCAGGAAAGTTCGAGCCCAAGTGGGAAGGACCTTTCATCATAGAGACGGTATACTCAAATGGTGCTTACCGCCTCGCCAAACCCAATGGGGACTTGTTCATGATGCCCATCAACGGCAAGTTTCTAAAGAAGTACTATTCTTGACATCCTACAGACATGTACTTCCCCAAACAACCTCTTTCCACAAACTCGTACGCTTCCGGAACCCAGCTGTTCCGTGGCATCCTCCAGTAGAAAGATAACCACGTCCATATTGCCTCTGAGTTGTCTCTCTACACCCTACAAAGCGGAATCTTACACTTCATAAGCCTACGCTACCCTTCATGTTTACCACGTCCATGTTACCTCTGAGTAAACATCTTGTACAAACAACCCCTGCGTTATTGTACATTGATCGCAGAACTTCCATGTCTATATAACCTCTAAGTTGTTCAGCGTATCCCCCAAGATCATTCCTACCACGTCCATAATACCTCTGAGTAGGGAGATTCTATCATTTCGAACCCAATGATTGCCATGTCCACATTACCTCTGAGCAAACATAATGGTTCCTTCAAACTTATTATCTGTACCTGAAAACTAAGGTACGCAAAAGATAATAGGTCCACACAAATCATCAAGTTCATGACAACAAAAGATGAACACATCATAAAAAAGGTTGTAGACTTCTTTATTCTTCTGAAAAAAGAGTACAAGAAGCTACATCATCCCCCAGTAAGGGTTGCAAAAGAACACAAAAGAAAAAGGGAAAAGCTATGGTCCCTGAATCTCCCCAGGATGGGCTGAGAGCTCCCTGACTCGAAGCTTTAAGTCGACTGCGCGGGCCTCCACCGTCGCCAGGACTCGTCGCTCTGCTTTCTGGCACATCAATTCAACGGCCCCAGCGGAAGTATCACTTGCATGCTTCTCATCAAGCTGTTGTCGTTGCTGCGCCAAGGCAAGAGTCCGCTGAGTGAAAGTCACTTCATCCTTCTTGAATGCTGCATGTTCAGCCCGGACACGCTCGACCTCTAACTGGAGTCAGGCCCACTGATCCTCAAGGCGGCGCATCTGGGTGTCGATCTCCGCGATGTTGGCATCCAATGCAGCTCGCGTCTCCGTCGTCTTCTTCATAGACTGAGACAACTGCTCTACCGCAGCCTCAGTCACAGCCACCTCACGCTCCCAATCGCTCACAGTGGCCTGGTAGGAAGACTCGATTTCAGCAATCAACTTCCCCTTCTCCGCCTCTATTAAGACGGAGAGGTCATTTCGTTGGATGCGTTGAAGTTCTGCGAGCCGCTCGTCCAGCTCAATCACCGAAGCCTCCAGAATTTCGGCCATATGGTCGTGGCCTTGGTGAATACGAATCAGCTCGATGCAGGGCATTGCCAGAGCTTTTGCCGTCGCAAACCTCCCATTGGCATCCATCACAGCAGATACACCCTTCTGTAACATTTTGTACACCCCCTCGACGAGGAATTTTATATACTCGTCTGCATCCGCCAGGACCTGCGGTGTCATGGCAGGAGTTGGAGGAGCTACTACAGTTTACGGACCGGAAGAAGATCCGCCAACCTCAACCAGCGAGGCTTGAACCTCAGCATCAATGGGCTCTTCATCAACAGGGGCTGGACTTCTAGCCCGAGGAGCCGAAGCAACAGAAGGAGCCGGCACAGGCGTCGAGATGGTCCCCCAAGTAGAAGAAGCTACAGAGGGTTCTACACCCTTACCCTTCTCAAGCCCGGAGGAACCTCCGACGTCAACAGCCACCTCTTCTACCCCCAACATCCTATCAACAGTTGGTACCTCCCTTGGCAGAATAGGGAGATTATCACTTGTCTCTTGACCCGTCGCAGCGGTCTTGACTGGCAGACGGGTCTCATCATCGAGTCCCTCAACAGGGACAGAATCTGTCGCTACCTCCTGAGTGGTAGCCGCCTCAACTTCCACGGTTGAAGCCGGGGTAGGACTCGGCAATGATGCAGCCGACCTCCCCTCATCATGATAAAGAGGGGAATCAACCCTCTCCTCTATCTCAACTACTTCTGTTGCCTCCGCAACAGGCTTTTGCAGCTCTGGAGCAACGTCATCGGAAGACGACGAACTCCATTCTTCTTCACCACCAGGAAACAGCGTGCTTGTTAAACCTTCGGCACTTGAAGCTTCCGTTCTGGCCTTTGCCGTCTCGGAAGCTGCTGCACCCTCAGTTTCCCTCCTGACATAATCTGGGGATACCGGAATCTCCACGTCAACAGCATCCTCCGGATATTCCTCCATGGGAGACATCATGGTCGACGGGATACGCACTTCAGACGAGCCCGCCGTCCCTTCTCGCCTGCTCCCACCTGACTTTGGGGTACGAGGTTTTCTTTTTAACGGTTCCTACAAGAGAAGATGAAGCCTCGTAAATAGTGGAACCAAAATCAGATTATGTGGGACGCCTTTACCTCTGCGGACGTTGAATCCGATGACGCCGTCGGTGACAACGCCTTCTTCTGCTTCTTCGGTACAGGAGATTCAATCCCTTCGTCTGCACATCGCTTTGATCGATCGCCCGAGGGTTCTGCTTGAGAGGCGGAAGGGGCACTCCGGTGACCTATCCCTGATGGACGATACGATCGGGCCTTCACCGGCACGTCCCCGGTCATCGCTAACTGGGTGCCTGCAATAAGACTGGTCTCCCTGTCATATCCGGAAGGTGCAGCAGCCATAGCACAGTAAAATTTGGCGGCTGAGTAAAGAATGGGCGGCTGCGGATCTGGGGCGGGCAACGTAAAACGAGCCCCGGTACATCCGACATTATAGTAATGCCAAGCTCGTGCACCATCCAACAAACTTCCAATATACTCCAGAGAAATACTGGGGTTATCCAACATCATCTGGGCATAACCAAATTGCCGCGCAAAGCGGCTTGGCAAATATGGTTCCAGGTAGCACTGATTCCTGTTTCGGTATACTAGATGAGATGGCCGGATACTCTGCAACCAGCGAAATCCCCATTGAGGCAGAGTGGTGGTACCTTCGCCCAGATCCCTTAGATCTTCGTTGGCCTCAAAGCCCAAGTAGATTGGACCAACTTTGGTAATTTCCCAACCCTGAAGATGGGATAAAACCTTTCTACAAACAGGAACACCAGTATGTGACCATCTCCTCCGATTGAAACGACGAAGGAGTGCATCTCCAGCCTTATAATCTTCTTCCGAGCCTGGACTCATCACACTGGGATGATACAAAATCAGCCATCCTATCAAATAGTGAAACGGCAGTTCGGCGCACGGGAAGTTATTGTTTCGGCCTCTGTCATGAATCACATTTCCAGCAAACTCTCTCAAACCTCGCTGCAGGTTACATACCATTGCGGGGAGAAGAGCCAAACGCCGGCCGAAGACCAGCTTTACGGCTGGCAGGATTAAGTTTCGGGTTACCCTCTCTACGGCACCGGATTCGCCCGCGAACACGCAATCCCGGAGCCATATCATCAGGTAGGACGCCAACACCGCCTTGGGTGACATCCGATAAGCAAGATGCCAGAAGCAGCTATAGGAGCGTGCATCTGACTGCTGGTCCTCATTTCCTCGGGGATTTTTCTCCCCTAACCTGCTCATTTCGGACAACACTTCGCTACGAGAGAACGCCGGTGGAGTGGAAAATTATGAGGGATCCTCCTTATCTTGTCTAAAGACATAATCTCTCCAAGCGATCACATGAGGCTACGTCCCGTTCCTATTCCGTCTCTGCATATAGTAATGATGACTCGCCACTTCCTTGAAGACGGCCGTCATCTCCTCAGCCCTGTCCCCTAGGACTTGAAGTTCCTCGTTGGTGGGAAAGTACTCTTCATAGGGTTCCGACCCCCAAGGGAGTTTTGACACCTCGTACATCTCATGAAGTGCGAACCCTAATTCCCCCACCGGAGTAAAAAAGGTCCCGGTATGGACATCAAACACCTCCAGTAGTGCGAGGAACATGTGCCTGTTGAGATCAATACCCGCCTGGGTAGCACGGATCGAGGCAGTTAACCCAATCTCTCGAAGCTCGGTCCGAAACCGTGACAAGATCCAGAGTGTCAGTTTATCCCACTTGGAAACGTAATGGCACCAACCCTCTACCCGAAAATCTCCTTTCGGGTATGAGCGTTCCATCAAAAACATACGATGTGTAAAGGTCGAAGTACTATAAGCAAACGTATCAATGGGTACGTCACTGTAGAGGCTCCCGGGGCGTAGAGTCCGCCAGGTGAAAGAAGACCCAGACCGTGTGGCGGTCAAAATATCCTTTTGGTCGAAGGTAGAACCAATTTGGATGACGCCAGTCACCGCTCCCCCCTGAGAAGGGGTAAGATCCCAAGACATCCTCCTCTGGGAAACAAGACGACAGAAGGATGTCAAAGGCCATTGACGTTCAAGTTGCTTAACAGTCATATGCACCCCATTCGCTGTAAAGAACCAGTCCTCCTTGACCTTCAACACCGTCGCATCAGTAGAAGTGAGACGGTCTCCGAATAGGAACTCAGGCTTCAAGAAGGTCAATTTATCAGATGTGGAAGATTTTAAAACACCACGTTCCATCATCCGTTTGAGGAACCCATACTGTTGCTCACGGATTTGGGTCATTCTCTCGGGAGGCTGATCCAGCATAAGAGCCTCTTGAGCGGGGTTTATCACTTCCTCATCATACTCTACTCCTATCTGGTTGAAGACAGCCTCCAAGAACACTTCATTCAAAGGCGGGATCGCTACTGACACTAGCAAAGATCAGAAAAATGTTAGAAGCAACAAGAGAAAGAAGAGCTTCGGCGCATTCAGGATTTAAACCCATGCGCGTCAGCAGCCTCGGCGCATCATCAGGGTTTAAGCCCATGCGCGTCAGCAGCCTCGGCACATCATCAGGGTCTAAACCCATGCGCGTCGGCGAACAAAGACCGCGGCACATCATTAAAGACCCAAGGTCTATGTGTGTTGGTGTACGGAAAAACGAGACTTACCAACCACCTCCGGCCGAACTTCGACAGGCCGTCGGGGAACGTCAGCCGTTACAACTTTCGCAGGCTCCTTCGCTTTCTCCTTCCCCTTGCCGGCACCACCGCGAGGAGTCTTGGGAGCCATTCTCTCAAAGAAGAAAAGGTTAGGGTTTGAAGAATAACTCTAAAGAAAGCAAAGGCACAGAGAAGATGAACTCTCTCTCTCTCCAACCCTCACCTATTTATAGGGCTTGGTCGCACGCGTGAACCGATGACGTGTAATCTCAGCCGTCGCTTCGGGTTCCGTGAGGAGATAACAACAAATACAACCAAAAGATCATCATTAATCTTTTGGGTTACCAAGGCGTCATCATCATCAACTGAAAGGAGCATGCGCCCGAACAAGCATGCGCCCAAAAATCATGCGCCCTGACCTCCATGCTTTTTATTCAAAGTATTCCAAAACTTATTCAAAAGTTTTGAAAACTTTGAAGGGGGTCTTGTAGAAGCATGGAATTTCACAACCAGAAAGCCCATGCGCCAGGCATTATATGCGCCAGAACTCAGACAACTAATCAAATAAGCCATAGACATTCGAAGAAGGACTTTTTATTTATATATATAAAAGTCTATTACATGTCTAAAAAAGGTTGTACAAAAAAAAATTTCTACAAAGGAAGGATCCTAGATCTACAGCCAACAGCCACCATGCGCCTTCCAGATAGGCGCAGCAACCACCATGCGCCTTCCAGATAGGCGCAGCAACCACCATGCGCCTTCCGATAGTCGCAGCAGCCACCATGCGCTGTCAGCCAGGCGCAGCAGATGTCATGCGCCTCCAGCCAGGCGCATCCTACCATCTCTTCAGCAGCTCAGTTATGTGCATCCAGCTCAGTTATGTGCATCCCTTCAGCAGCTCAGTTATGTGCAACTCTTCCAACCAGGCTCACCTGGCCGAGCAGAGCCCAGTTATGTGCCGCTCTTCCAGCCAGGCTCACCTGATAAGTGCTTCGCCAAGCAAAGCATTTAACCCTCTGGCTGGAACCAAGGAAGAGAAGAGCACCGCAAATGCTGTGGCCAGGGGAGGCTTCGAAAGAGCCTCCAAAGACCAAGGAAGACCGTGATCGAAATCATGGCACAAGGAGCTTTCAACACAATCAAAGTGGGCGGCACCCACTTTGAAGGAAGAGAGAGCCTAGCACCACCATTCCGATCTACGGCTCTTCCGGAACAACGGAGACGAGGCCCGAACATTCCTATCTTTGGATGCAATAGGCACCTTCCGCCTGCCTTAGAAGCCCTCGACTCCGTCTTTTGGATGTAACAGTCACCTTCAAGTGCATCGAAGACAACACGACGTCTCATCTTTACCCTCGGGAGTACTTCGTCAACAGAATGCACCCACATATCCAAGTTCATGTTGGAAGTACGTGAGGGAATGAGGAGCAAACCTTCTCTCCATGCCACTATTTATAGGCCGGGCAAATCAAACCCACGCGCCAAGTGGATGACTCTCCGAATTTTGTGCAATGAATTTGCATTAAATGGATGAACCGGACGCCTCGAATTCAGCCAAACGGCTATTTATAGCACTCGAGGAGCGAGACAGCCGCGTCATTAAAGGACATGTCGGATGCGCCAACCAAACAGCGCATCACACGGACGCGCCCTCCAGCATCAGGCGCATCACACAGACGCGCCCTACAGTACCCGGCGCATCACAGAGGATGCGCCCTCCCTCACATCTCCATGCCGAGTAGAACACCAACCAATATGCCCACTCAGCTGTCCATCGAACGTCACAAACATTAAATGCTGAACTGACACCCGAGTTGGCAGTACGCTTCCCAAAGTCTGAACAGTTGACAGCTTTTTCAGAGAACGAAGCGTCGGCAACGTCAGCATCATCATGACTCTATTCCGATGGCTACTATCACGTGGCCATCCGCATGCGCCTCTACGGCCATGCGTCCAAATCAGCATGCGCCTCAAAAGCCATGCGCCTCAGACCCTTCACTGATCCCTAAAGACAGAAGAAGAGTCTCCAGTTGAAGCTTTGCATGCGCCTCAAAGCCATGCGCCCCAGACTGATCTCTGATCCCGAAAGACAGAAGGAAGGTCATCTGCATGTGCCTCAAAAGTTATGCGCCCTAAATAGTTTGTAACTCCTAAAGGTTATGAGCTGCAGCCTCCTCCTGCGCCCAGATCCAAGGCGCAGCTCACCAGATCACTACCCCCCCAAATCCGAGATCTTCAAGCCATGAGTCGACGACATGTGTCCTTTGACTCAACTCGTCCAAGATTTCAGCAACAGAAAGATCTTCTCTTCTGCTACGTGCCGGCTCACAACAGCAGTATGAAGAGTTCAACCTCCCAATCAGGGCGCATCATCCGTGTGCCCCCATCAGCAACTTCCATGAGGCGTCCCCACACACCGGCGCATCCTACATGCGCGCATGAGCAGCCAGCCTGCAAAACTATAAATAGAGGGATCTTCTCCTTCACACACACACACAGAATCCATAACGAATATACAAGGAATTACCAGAGAGGCAGATACAGACACTCAACGTCTTCCTCCTCTCAGCAAGCTCCAGCACCCAGAGCAATCCACACCTTCAGAGAACCGATAACCGTCGTCAGCCGGTCAACGGAGTCAACGTATTACCACTCGCTCCATTGGCACTAAGGACCCAGCTTAAACAAAAGTGTACTCCTAGGACTACATCTAAGTCCTACATTGTAACACTGTTCTGTTTGTATTAAAGTTTTCAATCAAACAATTTTAATGGCAAACAAGGAGGAATTCTAGTATCCGACAATGTGGTTAGTTAGTATGTTAGTTATAGTTAGTCTGTTAGCGCCACTTGTACTAGCTTTAGTATAAATAGATAGGAGAGGAGGAGATGGGTGCAATTCTTATTAGTCGTGTAATGTCTACATTCTTGATTCAATAAAGAAGTTAGTTACATTTCCAATTTCTTCTTCCTCTTTCTCTATTGCTCATGTTTGTGCTGAACAATGTCTTCCCATGTTCGATCACCCCCATTTCATGATTATAATGGAAGGGGTGTCAACAATTTGATATCAGAGCCTCTCGATCCAATCTTAGAGGCCAGTGGTGAACGAAGCACGAGCAACCATGGTACCATGTGCGGATCACTAGGTGTCACGACCCGCTCCTGCTTTTCGGGATATGAGTACGTAGCCAAGTCCAGCCTATGCCACAACATCGACGGTAGTACGTTGTCCAGGTCTCAATATCAATCTCAAATACAACAAAATCATATCTAATTGCTCATTTACAATAATTATCTAAATTACAAATCCAATAACTTATCAAAATAACATTCGGGAACAAACTCGCTAAAAAAAGAACTATCTAATATAGAATCTAAGGTTGGCCCCCAAGGTCTCTTTCTCCCCAGTATAGTCCATAGCGCAAAAGTAGGAAGCATGCCAAGTCACCTGTAATGATCCAGTCAGGAAATGAGCAAAGTACAATCGTATTACATTTATGTAACTTAATATAAAATAATCTAGACAATAGAGATACAGTAGAAAATAAAGCAACATGTAGATGAACTAGAATAATAAACATGGCAAGAACATGGATGGACAAGACAACTAGCAATAAACATGAACAAGTAAAACTAATCAAACAATACTTTGAAGTACCTTTCAACATGTGAACGGTTGGGATAATACGATACATCATACGATAAAAATCCATATTTTTTGTATGACCAACCCATATGTGAGGTGTATGACATCGCTATCCACATTAAACACTCATTGGGGTTTGTTCACACATCTACTTAGCATTTCCTCATCTGACTCACTAAATAGTCAATAAATGAGCAATAATACAATCAAGCCTATCGTGTCACCATCGTGTCTCAACTGGAGACTTAATAAAACACAATAAAGATCATTATAATGTAATAAGAACATAAAACAATAGTATACTTACCTCAATTTCTGATGCACTTGATCATGTTGGCACAGTATAGTCGCAGATGTCATAACTATGCAAGACAATCTCAATTGTTGGAATGGACCATACCATTGGGTCCAGAACAGTCCGTTTAGCCTAGTATCGATATAAAGAAGTCAGGATTTGCAAGAATTACGATGCACGATTAACCACGGTTAAGATTGATCCAATCTAAAATATAATTTGAAAAGAAAATTCTTAATAAAAAATTATATAATAATATTTCAGAAATACACATTACATAATACCTTTTGAAAATATTCCAACCATAAGGTTTATTATAAAAAATTATAGAAATAATATATAAAAATCCAATAAACCATCTATTTTCACGTAAAGACCAAAAATATACTTTTTATTTTAGAAGTATTTATATATCAAAATAATATATTTATTATGAAACCCATTAATATATATATACAAGTCCAAATTAATATATCATAAAAGTCCAAATATAATAGGCCCAAATCATTTATAACTCTTATTCATCAAACAATTGACCTTAAGCCCAAACCCAATGGACCTATAAAGCCCAAGCCCATACTATATTTAGGTTAAAAGTATATTTGGAAAATAACTAGAATAATATTTTTAAGTCAAAGATCATACCATAAAATACAGTAATGTAATTTTAGAGAATTAATTAAAAGTCAAGAAATTTATTTTTTATATCAAGACTAGGCAATATTACAATAATATTTCTAGGTTAAAAACCATATTTAATAAAATAATAATATACCTTAGGTTTCTAAATCCAAATCCAAAATTAAAATCTAGCCCAAAACCAAACTTAACCCTTAACTAAACCAGCCTATAACAAAACCTGGCCCAAGCCCAAAATAATTATCTATATAACTATAAACAAAACCTTTGAAACATAACTAATTTAACAAAATATAAAACCAATTAATTAAAGCCCAAAAGACCGTCGGCCCGCTGGGCATAACCAACACCCGGCCCACTGGATCTTTCTCCTCACAAGATAAAAGAAAAATAAAAGAAAAATAAAACTAAAGAGCTGATGTCTTCTCTATTATAGAGAAAGGGGAGAGAGAGGACTCAGAGAGAACTCGAGAGAGAGAAAAGGGAGCGGCGGAGAGGAGAGGTGGGGAGAGGGGCTGATCGAGAGGGAGGGAGAGCCAGAGATGGAGAGGGACTTCGAGAAGAAGAGGGTTTCGACACGGGCGTGGAGTTGAGGTGGCTCTTTCAGCGATGCCAGGTGGTGGAGAACCCGTTGACTAGTAGCGAAACCCGACACTGGTAGCGGGAGACGAAAACGAGGCGGCGGTGGGCTGACCTGGACGTCGAAGGAGGACGGATATGTGGCAGAAGAGGCGTAATCGATGGCGAATAGGGCGCTGACTCGTTCGGCTGTTC
This sequence comes from Iris pallida, assembly GCA_029216955.1. Taxonomy (NCBI): domain Eukaryota; kingdom Viridiplantae; phylum Streptophyta; class Magnoliopsida; order Asparagales; family Iridaceae; genus Iris; species Iris pallida. The sequence goes on from JANAVB010035459.1 coordinate 40,524, forward strand.
GGAGTTGGTTGCGTCCAGATAAATGATGCCGGGGAGGTGATGGTCGGCCAAATTAACTATGCTAGGGTTAGGGTTTCTGTTTATTTTAAGATTTTTTTTTTGTTTGGGATGGTGTCGAACTACGATGGTGGTGGAGTCAAGGCGACGTTGATGGTTCATCGGGGACGATGACTCCAGATGGTGGCATCGGTTCGTGGTGGTGCCGGCTAACCGACACGGGCGGTGGTCGAAGCTGTGGGTTCAACGGATGAAGGTGTCTGGTGAGATGGTGGATACATAAACTGTGGTGTTCCGGTTGATGTAGCGGGGAGGCGGCTGCGGGTGGCACCACTGACAGGAGACGTCTTTGTGACGGGGCGACGAGTCTACCACTGTCGGGTGGTGGTCGACCATAATTAGGGTAGGGTTAGGTTAAGAATTAGGGATTAGCTATGTCGGGGTTGTCCGACACGGTGGAAAAAAATAGGAATTAGGGTTCGGGATTTGGAGATTTAGGACTGTGTTGGGGTTGTGCCCTGCGCGACACGAGAAAGATCATGTCCGGAGTTGTCAGACACGGAACAGGTGAATGTATATGTAGTAAATAGAATAAAGGAATTTGAAACGTAAACACGATGCACGACACAATGGGATTGGATGTTTGGAGAATTTTGGGATGTGGAAAAAAATAGAGGAAGCCTCCCCTATATATAGGGTTTCCTAGATAGGAAATGAATATGATTAAATTAAATCCTTCCATAAATTAAATCAATCAATTAGATTGATTGAATCTCAATCTATTGATTGCAACACCATTTAAATAATATCTAATATTTTATAAAAAAGATTTTATAAAATCAAATATCAATAATATTGATAAGAATAATTTAAATAATAAATCAAATACTTCTAGATATACTTTCATAAATACAAAATCAACTTTAAATAATTTAAAAATTCCCTACTTCAATCAAATTACCTTTCAGAGAATTAAAATAAAAAGTGAAAAATAATAATTTCTAACTCGAAAAATCTTTAAAAATAAAAATAAAAAAATAATTTTAATAAATTTGGGAAGTGGTCTTACAATTCTACCCACCTTAGAAATATTCCGTCCGCAAAATTTTAAAGGATACGATTAGGCACGATCAAAAAATTATACGATAATGATAAAAATTGGTCAGCAAAATAGAATCAAAATTTAGGAAAAGATGCGAATTGGCACGATCAAATATAAGCAAAATAGTCTAGTCGCAATCAAAATTATTTAAGAATGATCAAATCGAAATCGTTTTGACACGATCCGTTACTTAACCCAAATTATTTAAACACGATCGTAGATTCAAAATCTAAGTATGATTATGAATCTAGTGGAATAGAATCAAAATATAGTAATTGGTTTTAAATGATTACTAGGAAAAACTAAATGACGATTCTTGAATAGGAAAGATAAGAAAGAAAGGAAGAACTGCCAGTTTGTTGAGAAGATGGTAATAAGAAATAAGACATCAAAATCGATTTAGAAAATTAATAGTCATATGCCAATAAAAGGTATAGCCTCTATAGTATCCGAAAACCGTAAACATATTCGAAGTCATTTCACCGAGAATACATGCCTCGCCAGTGTACATCTGGCTGCAGTAAACCTTTGGTTTCATGACTCACATATGATGTGGTATCGAATACTTTATCCACTCTATCATATATTGACATAACAACTCAAAGATCAAAATAGGACAACTAAGACATAGTTATAATAATATCCGATAACTTACGCATACCAGAAATTATTTCAACTTAGGGGTTATGTCTTCCAGTGTGCTGCTGGCGGAAGTGAACCCGCAGTCTGGATAATTTAGATAAGTGGCGATAGTGCGCATCTGTCTTACCACTATAAGTCATCAAAAATTATTTCAACTATATACATAAGAATTTCAAAAGAGCTTCTAAAAATTTAAAAAAGTCAATCATGATAGGAAACGTGTAAGTATTTGTCCTTCAAGTAAAAGTATCAATTTTGAAAATAAACAATCAAAAAATGAACGAAGACGACTTGTAACTAATATATGGATAATCGAATCGGGATAGGCTCAAAACTCAATGGATGGAAATAGAATATCGATTCTTAGAAAAATAATTACTTAATGTCAATAGAAAATAAATAAGAAATACGAACCTTATGATATGACGATGTTTAAAGAAGGCAAGAAATAAAATTACACAAATGATCAGGATTAGAAATTGAATATTAGGAAGTCCTAATTTACTAAGCGAATAGTTTATCCACCTTTGATCATACCATCATATCAAAACACAATGGTACATCCCTCTATGAAAATTTCTCAAGTTACCTAATATGGTTTTAGAATTCAATAAATCTCTACCTAAATCTCGTGGCCTATATAGCAACCTTGACAATCAAATTGAATAAGGGATTCCGATGGTATACCTAGTCATAGCCATTCTTCTAAAATCAAATCAATCCTAATTGTGAATGAGTATTTTCTAGTCACGGGTGCAGTAGTACGACTAACTTAAGTACTACCACGAGTTCTCAATCTTTTGCAAAAACAGACCTGCATGGGCCACCAAAAAAACTTACCACGACCCGCTCCCGCTTTTCGAGATACAAGTATGTAGCCAAGTCTAGCCTATGCCACAACATCGACAACAATACACTGTCTAAGTCTTAATGTTAATCTCAAATACAACAAAATTATATCTAATTGCTCATTCACAATAATTATCCAAATTACAAATCCAACAATTCATCAAAATGACATTCGGGAACAAACATACTAAAAAAAGAACTATCTAATCTAGAATCTAAGGTTGGCCTCCAAGGTCTCTTTCTCTGTATAGTCCATAGCGCAAAAGTAGGAAGCATGCCAAGTCACTTGCAATGATCCAGTCAGGAAAGGAGCAAAGTACAACCCTATTGCATTTGTGTAACTTAATAAAAGTAAGCTAGACAATAGAGATGCAGTAGGAAATAAAACAATATGTAGATGAACTGGAACAATAAACATGTACAAGAAACCACTAGCAAGAACATGGATGGACAAGACAACTAGCAAAGAACATGAACAAGTAAAACTAATCAAACAGTACTTTGAAATACCTCTCGATATGTGAACGACTGGGCGAATACGACACATCATACGACGGCTATCCACATTTTTGTTATGGCCAACCCATACGTGAGATGTATGACTTAGCTATCCACATTAAACATTCATTGGGATTTGTTCACACATCTACTTAGCATTTTTCCTCCTGACTCATTAAACAGTCAATAAACAAGCAATGACACATTCAAGCCTATCGTGTCACAATCGTGTCTCAACTGGAAACTCAATGAAACACAATAAAGATTAGCATTATAATGTAATAAGAACATAAAGCAATAGTGTACTTACCTCAATTTATGTTGTTGCGTGACTTGATCATGTTGGCACAGAATAGTCACAGATGTCATAACTACGTAAGACGATCTCAATTAATGGAACATACCATGCCATTGGGTCCAGAACAGTCCGATTAGATAGGATTGATATAAAGAAGTCAGGATTTGTAAGAATTAGGAACACACGATTAACCACAGTTAAGATTGATCTAATCTAATATAGAATTTGAAAAAAAATCTTAATAAGAAAATTACATAATAATATTTCAGAAATACTCGTTAAATAAAACCTTTTGAAAATATTCCAACGATAAGTTTTATTATTAAAATTATAGAAATAATATATAAAAATCCAATAAACTATCTATTTTCATGTAAAGACCAAAATTATACTTTTATTTTAAAAGTATTTATATATGAAAATAATATATTTATTATGAAAAGCATTAATTTATACAAGTACAAATTAATATATCTTAAAAGTCCAAATATAATAGGCCCAAATAATTTATAACTATTATTCATCAAACAATTGACCTTAAGCCCAAACCAAATGGACCTATAGAGCCCAAGCCCATACTATATTTAGGTTAAAAGTATATTTGGAAATAACTAGAATAATATTTGTAAGTCAAAAATCATGCCATAAAATACAATAATATAATTTTAGATAATTACATGGAAGTCAAGAAAATTATATTTTATATAAAGACTAGGCAATATTACAATAATATTTCTAGGTTAAAACCATATTTAATAAAATAATAAAGTAATAAAATAATAAAGTAATAAAATAATAATATATCTTAGGTTTCTAAATCCAAATCCACAATTAAAATTTGGCCCAAACCCACACTTAACCCTTAACTAAACTAGCCCATAACAAAACCTGGCCCCAGCCCAAATAATTATTTATATAACTATAAACAAAAGCCTTTAAAACATAACTAATTTAACAAAATATAAAACCCATTAATTAATGTCACGACCCGCTCCCGGATAATCGAGTACGAGTTCGTAGCCAAGCCCAGCCTACGTCGCGGTATCGGCGGTAGAACGCTAGCTATTATACACAATAAATCCTCCACATAAACAAGTGATCACAGGTACAAATTATACCCAGCAATAATACAAACCAAGAAGATAAAAGTATGATAGATAATGAAATAATAATATCCAAATCTAATAACAAAGAGACTAAGATCCAGAATAATAATATGGTCCATCCGGAAACAAATCCGGTCCAACTATGAAAGGAAAACTAAAGTATAACAAAAGGTAAACGTTGATCCCTCCTGAGATAGATCATGGCTCTCGAGTCTCGGTACCAACATTGTCAGCACTACGCTCTGGTTGTCCATAATAAGAAGTGTAGAGATACTCACCATCCTCACCAATATCAACGATCCAGTTAGAAAAGGAGCAAAGTACAACCATATTACATTTAATGTTGTTAACACAAAATAAGCTAGAACAATAAGAAACAATAACGATAAAGAACTAGCAAGATATGAACTAAACATGGAAAGTAATAATCATGAACGGGTAAACTAATAGAAAAGAAATATGAGATAAAGAACTGAAATAAGATCATGAACAATAGAAGCAACTATGTGTGTGTGAAGTACCTTTCAATACGTGAACGAATGGGCTAATACGACACATCATACGATGGTTATCCACATTTTTGATACGGCTAACACATACGTGAAGTGTATGACTTAACTATCCATATTAACATTAATTGGGTTTGTGTAGCATTTGGGTTCCAAAAATTTATTTTCTATTTTGGAGATTTTTTTTATTTTTATTTTAGTTAAAATCAATTATTCACTAGGATGTTTATTTGGATCGTAAGAATTTTTGCCTAAGTCTATAGGGTAGATATAAGGAAATTAGGTCATATGTAGTCCCCAAGGTCCCCAGTTAGCCTCTAGAGTATTATTTACCATTTTAGAATTTCCAGGATTTATTGAAGATTTTTAGATAATTATTATATATTGTTTCATTATTTTCTTATGCTTCTAGGATTTATGTGAGTGCACCCGAGGGTATATTTTAGGTCAAATAATTTATATAGGCTCTAGAACCCTTAAAATATTTTCTAGAATTTTCTAGGAATTTTTAGGAATTTTCTGGGATTATTTAGAATTTTTAGGATTTTTCTGGAATTTTTAATTAATTTTCTGAATATTAAAAACCTATTTTCTAATTTATTTACACAGTCAGCCTCACGGGGGCCCACCCGTCAGCCGCTGGAGTGGAGTGGACGGGCCCACGTGTCAGTGGGGGGGGGGGCGGGGAAGCTCGGGTCTCCGAGCCATTTTTTTAATCCGAGTCCGACTCGGGTTAGCCGACCCAAGCCGAGTCGAGCTCTGTTTAGTCTGTGGCCTTTGGATCTAGCGGTGGGCGCATGTGATAGCGCCACGTGTCCCTTAGCCGCCTCAAGCCAGCCGACTCTCACTATATATAGTATATTAGTTTTAGGTTTTCCGAAAACCCTTTATCTTTCAGCAGCTTTTCTGGAGAGTTCAATAGGGATTCTTCGACTTCGCGGGGCGATTGCCGTTGATCTAGACGTCCTTTTTGTGCGCCATTTTTTTATTGGAAGCGTATCGAGGTTAGGTTTCTGATTATATAATTTATTTTCTGGTATTTTGTCCTCGAATTTCTGAATAATTATTTGAGTGTCGGTTGTCCAAAAATTTACACGTCGCACGGTTTTCGAGATTCCGAGCGATCCCGAACTCCGTTTTGCGATCCGTTTGAAGTTTTGGAAAGCTGACACCGAGCTCTTCAACATATAAATTTTCCAGAAATTCAGAGTTTCATCTAGTATTTTATTTTGTTCGTAGAAGTTAGATTTGGTCACGGTTCATCGATTTGGTCATAGTTAGCCATAATGGCGATAACTTTTGACCAAATCATGATTTTGCGGCACGGTTGATTCCAGTGCACTCATGGTGCTGAAATCTATCATGTTGCTTCAAACTTGGAATTCATATTATTCGACCAATTAGTCAACAGTATGTCTCGGTTTGCGTGCCACGGGTCCCGAATTTGGAACCGTGATTTCCTTGGCCAAATATTTTTGTGTAGATTATTATTTCAGAATTAAATAGGTTAAAATAGGATTTTAGATGATTTATTCCAGAATTAGAATAGTATTAATTGATTTAACCCATTAGCCACTTTCTAGGATTTTTAGAGTGGGAATTGTATATCTAACTTGTGATTGTTTGTGCGACGGGGTTCGTGGGTTGATGGCCTGATTTGATAGCTTCTAGGCCGGAGTTCATATTGTCTTCAACTTGTGAAATCAATTCATCCAAGAGTTCAGGCAAGTACTTGTTGACACCTTCATGTGCATTTACTTTATATTGTCGTATTTCACTTATACATGCTATCTTCCGTGTCTTGACTGTTACACACACGAGAGTTGAGTGTTTAACTATTGATCATGTTTTCTCATTGTTATCTTGATCTTTATCGTGATCGTGTTTTCGTGATTGTGAGGTATGGATATTGGAGGGGTACAATTACTAGGCACGTGGACAAAGCCCAGATGGTATCGTTGGCAACTCTCCCGTTTACGGGGGCGGGCCTTATAACCTCATCGTTCGCCCAAGCCGTCCATGTGTAGGAACGTTGTACTTCTCATGACACGTGCACTACGAGTGTTTACATGAGTCTCTTTACTTTTCATGCCTGTTAATTTTCTTTATCAGTTTCTTCCATCTCATGATTTCTTGTTCATATTGTACATTATTTCCATTGATTCTTACTTTCCATGTTTAGTGTTTTATTACTTTATATTGTACTTGTATCATGTTGGTTTAGACTGGTACTTGTTCCAATCCTGACTGGATAACCATTTTTCAGTTGTAGACGACGTGATCTGTCCAGAGGTTTACGGTGAGTATGTTGGAGACACTGATGTCACTGGCGTACCCGGTTCCAGCACTGATGCGAATTAGCATATTTTCTTCCTTATGGATTCGCATTAGTTAGTAGTTATAGTTATGGAGTTAGTTGTCTATTTTATTTTCTATTATCCGGGTTTGTTCCCGAGACTTTCTGAGTTGTAGTGGATTCTTTCATATTTATAATATTGAGACTATTAAATATTTTGGTGATTATTACTGGCTTAGTTGTGGATGATATATATATGCGTGTGTGTGTTGTGGACCATTGTTATATAGACAGCGTACTACCGCCGATGCTGCGGCGTAGGCTGGACTTGGCCACGTACTCGTATCCCAAAATTGGGAGCGGGTCGTGACAGTTTGTTCATACATCTACCGAGTATTTCCTCTTCCAACTCACTAAACAGTCAATAAGTGAGCAATGATACAATAAGCCGATCGTATCACCATCGTTTCTCATTGGAATAGCAAACAAGGACACTATAAAGGAAAGCATTATAATGTACTAAAACATAATGCAATACTGTACTTGCCTGAACCCTTGAACAAATTGTAGTCACAAGTTGACGATGAGAGGAACGTCAATCTAGAAGCTATCAAACTATATCGCACATCGTACCACGAATCGTGAACGAAAACCGCAAGTCAATTCTATGATTCTAATACTAGTATCATGGAATAAGTGGCTAATGGGTTAACTTATCTAATGGTAATTAATTATGGAATAAATTACTTAAATCTAATTTAACCTAATAATAATCTGAAATATAACCTAAACAATGAAGTTTAGTCATAGAAAGTCATGTTTCCAATTTTAAAAACTATGGCACACAAATTGAGGCATACCATTGACTATCTAGTCAAACGTTATGAACTCAAGATTTTGAAAGTGTACCTTGGTAGATTTTAGTGTCACAAGTGCATCAGAATTGACCTTACCACAAAATCGTACTTTGGTCAAAAGATATCGCCGTTATGGCTAACCGTGACCAAATCGGTGATTTACCGATCAAATATGAGTTTAACTTAGTAAATAAAATAGTAAATGAACCTCTAAAATTCTAGAAAAATTATATGTCGAAGATCATCGTTTTAGCTTTCCAAAACTTCAAATGGATCGCAAATCGAAGTTCAGGATCTCCCGAGATCTCGAAAACCGTGCGACGTGTCGAGTTTTGGACAACCAGCACTCAAATAATTCTCCAGAAATTCAGAAGCAAAATATTCAAAAATAAAATATATATTCTAAAATCTAACCTTGAGATGAATCCAAAAAAAAGGCATGCAGAAATGAGGTCGGGGCTGTCCGCAATCGTTTCGGGAAGTCGGGGAATATCTGAGATCAATTCTCCTCAAAATTGGCCACAAAAATATAAGGTTTACTGTGAATATCCTATATATATAGAGAGAGCGGCTGGCTAAAGAGGCGGTGGGAGGTCGAGCTGCACCATGTGTCAGCATCCTGGCGGTCCGGCTTAAAGTGCGGCCAGATGCTTGCCCGGCTTCACTAGAGTCGGCTATAAGCCGCGACTCTATAAAAGGAAACAGGTACAGTCAGCACCAAAGGCTGACAGACGGGCCCCGCTTAACAACGATGTGCGACTGACGTGTGGGCCCGCGGTGCTGACAGGTGCACATTGGGTAATAAATATTAGAAAAAAGATTTAAAAGTCATTTTGTGGCTAAATAATTCAAAATAAATTCCTAAAAATACCTGAAAAATCCTAGAAAATTACAGAAAATATTCCTAACCTCTTAGAGCCTATATAAAAATACGTTGTCTCAAATTAGTCCCAAATGGCCTTATAATAAAACTTAGAAGCCTTTGAAAAATATAAAACTTTATAAAAAATATTTAAAATATCTAAATATATTTAAAATTTATAGTAAATTATGAAATAGCTAAAACAAATGTTTACATAACCTATTTAGCATATAATCATTGGATGGTCCTAACTCACTTACAAGCTTAGGCATGACCCCTACTGACCATAAAAAGTTAATCGTAATCAAATAGAAAAATGAAAAAAAAAATCCCTAGATTTCTAATGTGGGAGCAGATGCCACATATATACCCCTTTAAAAAATTTGTCCTAAAAAATCAACATAGCATACTAAATAACTTCTACATGCAATCTAAAATAATTCCTAGTCTAGATCATGGAAAGAATTAAGAAATCTAAGATAACTAACTAAACACACACGCTAAATATAACTGTGGAAGGCTTTTAAGAACCTATTTAATTTACCTATACCTCAGGTCAAGTCACAGCTACAATTGCTTGCCATTGTCCTTGCTGCTGCGATCCTCCTGGTCCTCTATGAGTAGATGTTGAGCCTCGAAGAGGAGGTGCCGCAGGGCAATCTCTTACCCGGTGCATAATCGATCCATACGATAAGCATTGTCCTAATCTTTTGCAACATACCTCGAAATGATATCCTAGTCTTCGATAGTACGAGCATGTAAAATTACCTGAGTCTGATTCTGCTGTTGTTGTGCTGGAGCTCTACCAGAAGGCTAGAACCGCTGCTGGTGGAAATGAAGCTGCAGGTAATACTGCTGCGGTGAAGTCTTCTCTAGAATATTGGGATGTTTTGCTGGTCCTGATTGGCTGCTACCTCTTCTGTACGTATCTCGATCTCTCTCTGGCCTAGGCTCCAGTTCTTTCTCTACTCCTTGTGCGACCTTCAAGATCTCGTCATAGGTAGTAGCTAGACTGGTAGCGACAGCTAGGCGAATCTCGTGAGATCTTTTCTTGAATCTTCGAGCTTTGCTTTCAAGGGTGTTGACCATGCTCTCTGTAAAACGGATGAGGCGACTAAACTCTGCAGTATACTCGTCGACGGTGAGGTTTCCCTGCTCCAGACTCTCGAACTGACTCTCTAAAACCTCTCGAGCTACATTGGATAGAACTTTTCTTGAATAGCTCTTTGAGCTCTGCCCAAGTCACATCTGGTACGGAAAGTCGGGGCTCATCTCGATACCACGTTCGAGCGATATCGAAAAGCTGCATGCTGGCTAACTCTATCTACATGTGTTCAGGAGCTCGAGCCATCCGAAGAAACCACTCCACGTTATCTTTCCACCCATCAGCATAGAGAATCCCTTATGTCCCAGAGAATTCCAAGGGCCCGCGGTTCATGAAGTCCTTAGAAGTTCCTGGACGAGGTCGGGGAGCATCTTTAGCCTGAAGATCCTCTTTCAAACTATCACAAAAGGTATTAGCCTGCTCGGTCTGAGAATTGATGAGTTTCTGGAAGATCCTAAGAAGTTGAGCATTGTCTAGTGCAGGTGCTGGAGGCAGTATAGGTGCTGGAGGTGGAGTCTGCGGAGGAAACTATGGGGGTGGTAGAATATCATTACGGGGGTGGTAGAATATCATCTCTGCGAAACCTCAAGGTCGGCTGATGTGGTAGGTCGCCCTGATGAGTAAGGTGGCCTCCATGTGATGGTTGGGTCCCATCGGTATAAGTTTCGCCTGCAGCTGGTAGGGTGTCCATAGGAGCGGTGTTCCTGTTCTGAGAATCCATTAGCTGCAATAAAAGAAAATTATTAAACGACGGGAAGATTCAAGCAGGTTGCAAATCAAGGAAAAATTGAAATCAAATGTGGAGTTCAATGACATGTCAAACATGTGAATGAGGTGCTTAAAAATGTAATCTTATTCGCAGGCCCACAGTAGTACGACTAACTTAACTACTACCACGAGTTCGCAACTTTTACAAAAACTGACCTGCATGGGCCACCAAAAAAACTTGTCACAATCCGCCCCTGGATAACTGAGTACGCGTTCGTATCCAAGTCCAGCCTATGCCGTAGTATCGGTGGTAGAATGCTGACTAGTATACACAATAAATCCTCCACAGAAACAAGTGATCATAGATACAAATCATACCCATAAATAATACAATCCAAGAAGATAAGAGTATGCTAGATAATGAAATAATAATATTCAAATCCAATAACAAAGGGACTTGTAGAAGCATGGAAAATGATAAAGAAAGATCCATGCGGCCGGGGAACCCCATGCGGCTCAGATAGCCCATGCGGCTCAGAGAATCATGCGGTACAAGGGACTATGTGGCTCGAGCTATCCCATGCGACTCAGAAGACACGTGGCTTGAAAAATAGTATTCTCCTCCGCCCCATGCTGCATTAATTACTTTGACGGCTGACAGCTCTAACAAAGTGACAGCTTTGACATAAAGAGGTAATTATGACTCTGTTATAGTGTCAGACCCCTAGGAAAATGAAGAGGATCTCTGACATAATCCCCAGAAGATCTAGAAAGTGCCACGTGGCCTCGACACGTGGACATTCATATGCGGCTCGAGCGAAGACTCCCTATGCGGCTCAGGCTGAAGCTCCCCTATGCGGTTCAGATCGAGATAGCCCTATGCGGCTCAAGCGGAGGCCTCCCCATGCGGCTCAAGGGGACCATTTCCATACGGCTCAGGTAGATGCATCCCTATGCGGCTCGCAAGGATCATCTCCATGCGGCTCAATACCCATTATATGGTTCGAAGGTTCGGGGGGGGGCACTACCCAAGCAGCCCTGACACGTGGCCCAAACCTTATGCGGCCCAAACCTTATGCGGCTCAATCTTCATGCGGTTTAGATCCCCCCAGTGATTTCCAGGACACGTGTCATAAAGCCAATCAATTTCCCAGATTTACTGCAATCAAAGATTGGGTCAAATCTCAATAATCTGGGACACGTGGCAGGAGAATGAATTAAACTTATTCATTCAGATTCGCAGACATCAGCAAATCATCATTACAGAGATTTATTCCAATCAGCATTAATTACTGATGGAATTTGGTACAATCTACATTAAATGGCCCAAATTCATCACACTCAAGATTAATGGCTCAGATTGATCAACTAATAGGCTGCCGCCACTCTAAGGGGGAATCATTGCAAACCTTAATGATTGGATTCCCCTTCTTATAAATAGCAAGGTATTATTCCCTTGCGAAGAGGACCACAGACAGACCAGGAGAGAGAGATCAATCAACAGAGAGAGAGAGAGACTCTCCCTTGTTCGAGATCAGAGCACAGAGCACAAGGAGAGAATAGCCAGAGAGCCAAGAGTGCATTTCTTCAACGCCAAGCAATCTTCTGGAGCCCAGGTTGCATACCGATCGTCCAAGGAGTAAGACAGAGCGGCCGTCACTTTCCTGAGCCTCTATTGTCACCCCCCAGAATCTACAATAAATAATTGTACTTAGACTGCTGTACCTAGGTTTTCGTCCCTAGGCTTCCTTTGTACAAGCGAGTTTGTAACGTGAAATAAAAGTCCAGTCCTTCCATAAAATTGTTCTGCTCTTTTATATTCATGGCAAACACGATGGCGACTCTACTGGGAACAAACTTCTCCACGGCTGAGGAGTTGGTGACGCAATCGGATGCAGCCAAACTTGTCTCCACACAACAGAAGATGATCGTCCGCTTCGACCAACAGGCGTTCGAAGAAATGCTCTCCGAGGGAAGCGCTGGTCCGGTCCAGAAGCGCACCCACACAACGAAGGCTCGCAAAGAGTGGAGGCCAAAATCATTTGCTTCTCCCCAGGCCCTCGATGGAGTACTCTCTGCTACCAAAGACGGCGAAGGCGATTCTCGCGCGGCCCTACTTCGGACCATAGAAGACTCTGCTGTCCCCAAGTCCGGCATAGGAAAGCACTACGATGTTGGACTTGCAGGGGCAAAGAGCGATTCTATGTGCTCCAGAAAGAAACCGAGCAAGGGTCCTAGCCGCAAAGCGAAGACTCATGCGGCCAAGATTGCCAGCCGCATAAATGATGACCATGCGGCTGAAACTGCTAGCCAAATGTATAGTACTCATGCGGCCAGGATCTCCAACCGTATGGAGAATACTCATGCGGCCAGGATTTCCAGCCGTATGGAGAAGACCCATGCGGCTACGACTGACAGCCGCATGAAGATTGTTGATGCCAGCCGCATAACGTCTACTCCACGTGGCTCTGTCTTCGACCGCCTCTCCTATGGTCCTGATCTCTTATGCTCCCAAGAGGACATGTCTGATTCTCTCCAGTATCACTTGGACTCTTCCTACTATGTGCCCTCACGCACTAGAGTGAAGAAGTCCAAGGCAGCACGAGCTTGGCAAGCTCAGCCGACTGTCCCGACCTCTGACCATCCGAGCGCTCCGTATACCGTTATGCGGGCCTCTGATGGAAAGTTGTACAGAACCACTCGAGTCTAGCCCCCGACGGTAAACGGACGAAGTAGTTCCTCTGACCTGTGTGAGGCTATCCTCCATAAACGCAAGGAAAGAGAAGGGGCCTCGATGTGCAAAGAGTCCTCACATGGATGTCACTGCACCCAGATCATCGTCAACTGCTGTTGCAACAACGCGACAGTAAAAGAAGACCGACCGTCCGTCTTCCAAAGGCTACAGCATCCGAGCTCAAAGGACGAGGCGCCTCCTGTTGTCTCTTGCAACTCTACTCATAAAAACCTCGCTGAGGGGAGAGGGAAGAAGACAAGCATCTCCAGCCCGAAGATATCAACCACTACATACAGCTAAGAAACTGTCGTCTAAACGGTTGTCCTCCACCGGAGTTTTCCAAGGCACCCGTTCAAAGATGAAATCTGCTACAGTGGGAGATTCATCATCCACATCACTGGGGGTCGCTGGAACTGGGGGTGGCACTCCTCCGAACATCCACGATAATCCGATGTTCCAAGAAGACGAGCCCGAGGAAACAACTCTCCCATCAGATGCAACAGATGCCGACGTCCCCGAGGACATCCATGACTCTTAAGACGAAGTAAGCTCTGAGGCTGGGGGTACTGTCCCCTCCGAATCCGAACCAGAAGAGAACATTCCCACTTACCCCGATGACTTCTCGGTACATGGGTATGACTCGAAGGGCACATCTTCCACCGTCCCTTCCACCACTCCTTATGTGAAGACGGTGTTCATGACGGACAGCAACCAAGGGGGTTCCAGTGATCGCCAACGCATCGACACTCTGGAGGCTATATTGCACGCCTTGGTCAAGTCCGTAGACGAGATCAAAGCGGCTCTTCCTACTCTGTAAGGAGGGACGCCTAGCCAAACAAGCACGGGTCCCGCAGTCAATGCGGACTCAAACTCAGCGGCACCGAACCCGGCAATAATCCTCCTGAAACGATGGCTCCAACCGCTGTAGATAAGGCCAGGGAAGCGAGAAGAGAGGTCCAGAAGCTTCGAGCCATGTCTCACGCTCGAGAGACCTCTCAAGACCTCAGAATACGGCAACCATACCCTGCTGCATGGAGGGATGTCCCCTTCCTACCAAGATATAAGTCGTTCAATATCAATCCCTATGATGTCAAGACCTCAGCAAGTCGGTACATTACTTACTTCGAGGTCACCACCGACCATCTGCCCCATGACGATGCTATCCTTACACGATTATTCATCAGGACACTGGAAGGAGTCGCCTTCGACTGGTATCACAATTTGCCAGACAACTGCATTCACTCCTTCGCCGGCTTCAAGCGCATGTTCTTGGAAAGGTTCTCGAAGTAGGACAGGACATCACAATGTCCACTCTCATGGACGTCGTCTAAGGGGAAAAGGAGCTGACGAGGAACTACATTGAGCGGTTCCGCAAAACCGCGATGAAGTTGCCGTCTGGTAACCCGGATTCCTCCTTGATTGAAATTTGCCAAAAGAGATTGCTCCCTACAATCAGTCTCTGGATGGGCGAAAGTTAATTCAAGGACTGGAAGACGTTCATCATCAGTGCCACTAGTGCCGAAGAACGGTTGAAGAAGGCTCGCCAACTGGTTTTGCACATCTCGGAGGGAGAAAACAAAGGCAAACGTCCCAACACCAACAGCGACAATGGAGGTAGCCCCTCCAATAATCGGGACAACAGGTGCAAGCAGGCTATGGTGGCCGATACAGCCCAGAAGCCTGAGTTAAAACCGGCAGACAAACAATGGCCGCAAATAAACTACTCCTTTCGAAGACGGTCACGTCAAGCCTATCTTGGACATGCTCATAGAAGGAGACAGCATTCAGCTCCTCTACCAAGATGGGAACCTCGGCCGGCAGATATAGAGAATCCGAATTACTGCCATTACCACCGCTACGTCCACCATGCTACACATGACTGCTTCAAATTGAAGCGATACATCCAAAATCTCATCGATTCGAACGCTCTGGCCATCAATTTCGAAGAGGTAACCGTGGCAGCCAACATGGTGTCCGTACAGTTCTGCAGCTTTCCTCCAATAGAGACTCAAGACGGTGTATACCCATCCCCCTGGCGACAATGGAGATTGCTAACCTGCCACCTCCTCGGGACCAGGCTGCTGGTCTAGTGCCTCTTACCACATCACGAGAGGAAGTCATGTGGGTCCATCCGGACCTAGTACATAAGGTGACTCATTCCACGCCACCTTCCATTCGTAAGAAAAAAAGTGGAAAAGTCAGGTCCTGCCGCACAATCTCGGCGGATGTTGAAGAAGTTACGACGGTCGTTACCCGTCTGGGGCACAATCCCAACCTGTGACTGAGAACTCGACGGAAGATCATCCGCCAGCTACCACCGATGCTCCAGGGCCTTCTCAGCCTCCGACAACCGACAAGCCTAGGCCGAAGGAGACTCGCTTCGATAAATCCCTCCGAAAAAAGACACCTCAGGGCTGGAGAGGCCCTACAACTTTGACATCTTGGCGCAATTGGCCAATACACCGGCCAAATTGTCCTTATATGAACTCCTGAGGCTCTCAAAGGATGTCCGTACAGCTTTGAGCGATGCACTCCAAAATGCCGATGCCTATCTGGCTCAAGTCAACCTTACAGGAGAGAACCCACCTGCAAATCTCCAAGATAGCGCGTGCACAGGAGCGATGCCCAATATCGTCTTCACTCCGCAGGATATGCTCATCAAGACCAATCTGCACGATCGCCCGTTATACTACACGGGATACATTGGGGACGTGAAGGTGGACCGGATGTACATTGATCCTGGCTCTTCCATAAGCATCATTCTGAAGGGTCTACTACATCATCTTCGTATTTCGATGCATCGCCTGACACCAACAAGCACCGCCATCGGCAGTTTCAATTCGGGCAGGAGTTACCCAATTGGGAAGATTCGCTTGAAGTGCCAAATTGGCGATCTCCAGTCAAAGTGACCTGCTACGTCATAGATACGGACACTTCCTACAACATCCTCTTGGGGCGCCCTTGGGTACACGTTTATATGATCGTACCTTCCACGCTGCACCAATGCTTCAAGTATGTCGACAAACACGGCTTTGTGAGGACAGAATTTGCCGACATCGATCCCTTCAAAGGACTCGAGTCTTATTACACGGATTCCTGCCTGTACAAAAAATCGAAGAAACATCTGGATGATGGTGTGCAAGCTCAAACTGAAACGGCCTCAGGATCAGAAGAACCTCTGACGATCCACCTTTAAGCTCGCAAACCTGGCAAATCTGCACCCCTTACGGCCGCTCTGCGTAAGGATGCGATCAGCCTCTCGGCACAAAAAGGACAAATGATAATCCGGCTGCCAAGGTCTGGCCAAGCACCGAGACCCACAACGGAGCCACTAACAATTCGGCTACCGAGAGTCAGCCAACCACAAGCAGGAAAGCTCAACCCATCTGACAGGCCAATGACGATACGTCTTCCCAAGAATAATCGTCATCCCGATACAAAATCTGGAGCTTCTAGCGAACCAACGACTCCCCGCCCACCGTCAAGTACCAAACTGGGGGTCGCTAGTTTGCCAACAACTCCACGCTCGGCTCCACAAACAGAGCCCCTGATGATCAAGCTGCCCAAGTCATCCTCTCAGTCTTCATTTATACAGGGGGTGGCCGAAGAAGAGCCAGAGCTGGCCAAATATGTGGCTGCCCACACTGATGTTCCCTCCGCAGATGATGTAATCCCGCTAAAAAAGATACCTTACTTCATCAATAAAGGGCTATCTTTGAATTACCTCGAGCTTGATATGCTTTGTACAATGTATGCCATGGAACACGGTATAGGCACTCACCTACACACACAGGTGACAAATGTTTACACCGTGAACCAGATCATTCCAGTAGAAGATGCCTACCGCATATTCGAGGGAGGAGGCCATCTAATCATCTTCGGCAGGAAAGACGATCCACAGCCCTTCACCGTAGGAAAGGTCGATCCCGAACCAGATGCCGGAAGACTGCCTCTTTATCTGTACAGCCATCAATCCAAAGATATCATGCAAAGACAAAGGTACAATCTAGATACTATGCCAGGCTTGAACTACGGCACTGGTCGACGCTTACCTTTGAAGCCACCAGTCCCGGCTGGCAAACCATGGGACTACTACAGCAAGACCCGATGTGGGTTAGGATATGTCACGCCCGCAACGAACCCTGAAAGCTCAGATGAGGAATGCCACTGGCATTCACATTCAACCAGGTCGCCAACTTCTGATTCAGATACCAGCATCGAAGACATATTCAGACAAGTCCTGTCAGTCAATATGGCATTCGCCGACGCTTACGAAGAAGACGAAGACATCCCTGAAATCTTCGAGTTATAGCCGTGGGCCCAACAACTGGATGCACAATGGGAAAAGCGGTTCGAGCAGAGAGAACCTCCTACCGAAGATGAAGTTATGCAGGTTATCCTCGACAACGAATCTTCTTCAAAACCAATCTTTGTCAGTAAAAGCCTAACAGACGAAGAGCGAGAATCGCTACTGAAACTGGTCAAAGAATATATTGATGTGTTCGCCTGGAGCTACGAAGACATGCCAGGAATAAATCCCGAAGTTGCCCTTCACAAGCTCAACATTCGGCCAGATGCAAAGCCGGTCAAACAACAAACAACGATGTTTCTGCCCGGGCATCATGGATGCGATCGAAGCCGAAGTCAACAAACTGATAGCCAGCGGCTTCATTCAGGAGGAACAACATCCCGGATTGGGTCGCCAACATAGTACCGGTCCACAAGAAGAATGGAAAGATTCGAATTTGCATCGACTTTCGCAATCTGAATGAGGCATGTCCCAAAGATGAATTTCCCCTCCCTATCATAGACATCATGATTGACAACACATGCGGTTTCGAACGCATGTTATTCATGTATGGTTTCTCGCGGTATAGTCAAATCAAGATGTCTCCTAATGACGAGAAGCATATATCATTCCGGACATCGATCGGCACATACTGCTACACAGTCATGTCTTTCGATTTAAAGAATGCTGGCACCACATATCAAAGATCTATGAGTATCATCTTCAGAGACCACCTGCACAAGGCTGTGGAGTTCTATGTTGATGACATCGCCGTCAAGAGTAGCTATAAGGGAGATCATTTGCAGGATCTAAGGACGGTATTCGACCTGATGCGAGCACACAACCTGAAGATGAACCCCACAAAATCTTTCTTGGGTGTCTCCAGCAGAAAATTCCTAGGTTTTATCATTACTGCCCAGGGAATTTATGTAGATCCAGAGAAGACGAAAGCTATTATGAAGATGGGTCCCCCGAAAAATCTCCGCGAACTCAGAGGCCTCCAAGGGAGGCTAGCTTACATCAGGAGGTTCATTTCTAACCTCTTCGGGCGGTGTCGACCATTCACCCACCTTATGAAGAAAGGCGTCTCGTTCGTATGGGATGAAGAATGCCAGCGTGCCTTTGACAGCATCAAAGAATATCTGACGAACCCTCCAGTCCTGGTAGCCCCGATTCCGGAAAGACCATTCTTGCTCTATGTACGAGCAATAGAAAATTCTCTCGGTGCTCTATTGGCACAAAACAACGATACAGACCATGAACAAGCCATATACTACCTCAGCCGAATGATGATTGGGCCAGAGCACCGATACACCGCTGTGGAGAAGGAATGCCTCGCCTTGGTGTTCGCCGTTCAAAAGACGCGACACTATATCACAGGACAAACCATACATATGATCTCACGAGTCAACCCTCTCAGGGTCCTCATGACTAAACCAGGGGCACTCAGCTCCCGCCTCGCTACATGGGCGATATTGTTGTCCCCTTATCACATGGTCTTCGTTCCACAAAAGGCTGTTAAAGGTCAAGCTCTGGCAGACTTTTTAGCAGCTCACCCAGGTTCAGAGTCGTCCAGGATATACGAAAAATCCCAGATGAGGTCGCCGACTCACATGTAACCTCTCACGATGATATATGGCGAATGTTCTTCGACGGCGCTTCGAAAACTGGACCCAAGGGCAACATCGTCGTTGGAGTCGGGGTGGTGTTGATTTCTCCTTCCGTATTAGTGATCAGTCGCGCTTATTCCCTCACGGAACCCTGCTCTAACAATGTGGCCGAGTATAACGCTTTGGTCATTGGCCTCCAACTGGCAAGAGAGCTGGGGGTAGAATATCTTGAAACATACGGCGATTCACAGTTAATCGTCAATCAGATCCGAGGTTCATACGAAGTCCGCTATGAAGACATGATCCCCTATCACCAAATAGTGATCAACATTGTTTCATCATTTGAGGGATTCTTCATCGAACACATCCCCAGACTCCAAAACATTGAGGCCGATGCCTTAGCAGGCCTTGTCGCTTCCTTAGCAGTGCCGAACTACACTGATCATTCGGTTGACGTGATAGGCCACGAACTGGTCTGTCCTAATAATAACGTTCAAGTTGTGGCGAGCTATTCCGCCCAGACAGTCGACGAAGCACCAGACTGGAGATAGCCATTCATCGACTTTGTCGTTAGTAGTTAGACTAATTATTTATGGATAGGTTTAGTTAATTAGTGACTTAAAACTAGACTAAATTGACCTCAACCTTTAACCCATTCCTAATTTAAATCAAATAGATTAGTGGAGGGCATTTTAGACATTCAAAATAGGGACACCTCACACTTTTTGGGCAGCCACCTATGGGGGGATAAGGAATGAGTCACTCCTTTATTCATTTGTTTTTATCCACTTTCTCTCTCTTGTTCTTCCCCAAATTAATTTAGAGATAAACCTCCATTGATTTTATCTCCAAATTAACCCCTTCTTCCACCAAATCTTTTTATTTCTCTTCTACTCCATGGTTAGAGGGTTCTAGCCAAGTTTAGGAGGATTTGGAGCTCGTTCGTGTCCTTTTGGAATCTCTACGTGTCGGTGTCGTGTCGGAAGGCTTTTCCTTTGAATCTCTCTCCCGGAAGGTATAATCTCTCCTCTAAACCACCCCTACATACATATAGGAATATTTTAAACCCATAGGAATGATCCCCACGGTTGTATCTCCATTTGTGTCCATTTTGTGTCCATTTGGAGGTCATAGGAGTGTCCTTTGTATTGTGGATGTGTTCATGTTACATATATAGATTTATATATATATATTGTAATGAGAGTGTATCTATATTTATATATAATAATGGTTCATGATGATTATATAATCAAGTTTGTGAGTGTGGTTCCTCATATTATTATTGCTATTATTGTTGTGGATAATTAGGATATATATTGTGTATTCTTTTGGCTCAAACTATCTAAATCCGTCATAATTTTTATCCACGTTTTTAATTTCAGCCCTAACTTAGAATTGTCATAACTTCTAGCTCAAAGCTCGGTTTTATCTCCCATTTTTTTTAAAAGAAGCGTATTGAAGTTAGCTTTCCAAAAACATGTATTAATAGGCCTAATTCTTTCTGTAACTTTCTGGATAATTATTTGAGTGTTAGCTGTACGAAAGACAAACGCGTTCTCGGTGTTTTTGCGATTCCGGGAGTTTCCGAAAACGAAAACGTGATCCGTTTGAAGTTTCAGAAAGCTAACACATAGATCTATAACATACTTTAATCCTAGAATTTAATTCATGCTGAGTTGGTACAGTATTGATTATTAGTAGGAGTTACTATTCGGCATATGCATTTTGTGCACCCTTGTGTGTAATATAATGTTCTATTTTATTTTAACCCATGTTAATGTATATACATTATAACTAAATAGAGAATGCAAGCATGAGTAAATGGTTAAATAAATGATGTATGAGGTGTAAGTATCATATCTAATGTAAGCATGTATAAGTATGGCTTGTAATGAATATGTAGGTTCTATAGTATGTAATGTATGGTGCATATAGTAGTACAAGAGAATAAATGAATGATGAATGAATGCAAGCATGAATGTAATGTAATAATAGATGTAATGTATGCAATATACAAGTTAATGAGATGTAATGTTCTATGTTAACACAAATCCTATATTACCTCATGTACCCCTTACACTATGTTGACACTATCACACTTGACACTTTGTTCACTTACACTTTGACACTCTTTGATATGTATACACTATGTATGCCCATTTAACCCTCACTTGCCCCTTTGCCATGTTCACATACACACACATAGCCTCTTAAATAAGTATTTATGAATATAGTTAACTTAGCTATGTATGTATATTATATATGGTAGCATATTATATTGTAATATATAAGTTTATATAGCCATTGAAATGCCATGATTATAGGCCTAATATTGAATACCAATATATGCATGTGTATATTTGTGTAGACATGTATAGCTTAAAGTAATAGATTACCTAGTGTATATCTAATGTGAATTCTTGCCTATTTGAGTATTGAATAATTGCATGCTATATAGAGTTGGGTGTATGTTGGCTTGTATAGCCTTGTATTGATGTGTGCTTGCTAGGATAGTCTTGGTTAGGCCTAGTAAGACTTGCTGGGTTAGGATATGACCTAGTTTGACCTAGTTTGACTAGTACAGTTGACCAGAGTTGACCAAGGGTTGACTTTGACCTAGTTTGACCTAGATTCATGTAGAATGCATTGTAGTGCTTTATATTACCCTTCTGGACATGTTGTGACTTGTGCTGTTCTAAATAGAAGCCAGACACCTCTCCTCGGACAGTACATTTTCTTTCGACATTCAGATAGCAGGCGAGTACATTCTCTGACCGTTTCATACTTGTCTGGATTAACATTCTTGCTCTAGATTACTGTACTTGATGCTGACACGATTGTTATCACGAATTGGTACTATATGGATAACGTAACTGAAGTGGATCCTTGTGTATTGATTGGGGAGGGGGAGTAGAATTGGTTATGTACTTAAATCCTATTGTACAAGATTGTATAACTATTGTATATGTCTATTGTACACCCACGTATAATGGAGTTACCATTGTATTTTCCTAGACCGTTTACATAACCATATTGTACTCTAAATCACACGTTCCTTACAGTTCTTACTTATCATATTTAGATATTTCCTGTTATCAAATCTCTATTGTTTTTCATATACCTTCTTCTTTCAGCGTTTCATGTACTTTACTCTATTGCATGCTTTATATTTTCTAACTCGATATGAACTGCGTGAGATGTTTTGTACTCGCTCCTGTCCTGACTGGACCTGTTGATAAATTTTACAGATAGCTTGGAGGTTGCCTGCTAGCCTAGAGGAGACATATTAGAGGTTGTTTAGATAGTTATTTTCTTTGTCTGGAGTTGTATTTACTTTGTGTATTACTGTATTTGAGTTTTGAGATGTATTTCTGGGTTTATGTATCTTAGACACTTAGACTTCTATCTCTTGTATCTCTTTTGGATTTCATGTTTTATCTATCTTTATCATGCTCTACCTTAGATGTGATTGAGACTGTATCTGCTATGTCACCTCCATTCGGGGAGTATAACTGCTTAGCATTATTATTGTAGATGATGTGACCTAGGACAACGTTCTACCGCCGACACTGCGACGTAGGCTGGACGTTGTTACGTTCTCGTACTCTAACAGTGGGTGCGGGTCGTGACATCCTCCCAGAGAATCCAAAGGAAGCCACTTCCATCAGAAGGCGTTCTCTCAGATTCTTCTACGATACAGAGACGAAAATGCTGTACCCCGATCCTACGATAGATTATTACTTCAATGTCTGTCAAATGCAGAAGCCAAAGAAGCCATACGCGAAGCTCATGATGGTATTTGTGGGGCCCATCAGCCTGGCCCAAAATTGCAAGACCGTCTTCGATGAATGGGCTACTACTGGCCCACAATGGTAGCAGATGCAATAGACTATGCCAGAAAATGCAAAGCCTGCCAAGTCCACGCGGACTTCATCCACCAGCCATCCGAGTTTCTACATCCGACAGTAGCATCCTGGCTATTTAAAGCATGGGGGATGGATATCATCGGTCCAATTGCTCCCCCTTCTTCCCGAGGGCACCGTTTCATACTCGCCATTACAGATTATTTCTCCAAATGGGCGAAAGTTGTCCCGCTTGCGGAAGTAAAAATGTCAAACGTGATCAGCTTCCTCAAGCGTCACGTTATTTACCGCTTTGGACTGCCCCGAAGGATCATCCACGATAATGGTCCGCAGTTCGCTAGCCATGCCTTCTACCGATTCTGCGACAAGCACCGCATCCAAAATATTGCTTCGACTCCGTACAATCCAGCAGCAAATGGGTTGGTAGAAGCATTCAACAAGACCATCATTAAGTTGCTCAAGAAATTCGTATCCTCAAACAAGTGCGATTGGAACAAGAAACTTGGCGAATGCTTATGGGCGTACCGTACTACCGTCCGAACAGCCACTGGGAATACACCATTTTCCCTGGTGTACGGGAGTGAGGCAGTCCTTCCATTGAAGACTCAAATACCCTCACTCCGTGTCGCCCTCACTTATCAATTGACGACAGACGATAACTACTGTCGTCGGCTGCAAGAGTTGGAGGCCCTGGATGAAAAGCGTCTCTTAGCTCAGCAAAGAATCGAGCTATACCAAGCACGCATCTCTGGAGCCTTCAACAAGAAGGTTAAAATCAGAACATTTCAGGTGGGCGACCTCGTTCTGGCAGTCCGGAGGCCGATGGTCATGACTCACAAGACCGCCGGCAAGTTCCAGCCAAAGTGGGAAGGCCCATTTATCATTGAGGCAGTATTCTCCAATGGTTCTTACCATCTCGTAAAGCAAAGCGGAGACTTGCTCATGTTGCCCGTCAACGGCAAGTTCCTGAAGAAATATTATGTCTAAATGACATTCTCTCCAGATTATCGAGTCAACTGCCCGTTGGTACCGCTGAACTAACTTTCGCAATACTCCAGATTTTGAGTCATGTACCCGCTGGTACCGCTGAACTCATATTCACAAAATTCTAGATTATCGAGTTAAGTGCCCGCTGGTACCGCTGAACTCACATCCACATTCTCTCAAGATTATCGAGTCAAGTGCCCGCTGGTACCGCTGAACTCACATCCACATTATCTCCAAATCATCGAGTCATGTACCCGCTGGTACCGCTGAACTCACATCCACAATATTCTAGATTTTCGAATCACATACCCTCTGGTACCGTTGAACTCATATTCTCCTTCCACAAAACAAAATTCCAGATTATCAAGTCATGTACACGCGTGGTACCTCTGAACTTACACTTTGATTCCAACATTCATGGATTGTCAAGTTATGTACCCGCTGGTACCTCTGAACTTACATCCCGGTCACTCTTTCGGGAGAGAGTTATGTATAATCATACCTCTGAACTTTCTTCCTGAAAGAGATCCTTCCTCATGATCCACTACCCGCATTCCCAGTGCACAAAAAGGGTAACAGATCCACAAAATTCCAAAACGGCCATGTCGATGTTACCTCTGAGTCGTCTCAATTCCGCCAAAAACAAATCACCCCTCTACATAGAACTTCTATGTCCTCATTACCTCTGAGTCGTTCTATGTGCCCCTCTTCATTGAGCCCACTCCTGCCAAGTCCTCATTACCTCTAAGTGGGAAGGCTCCATCGAAGAAATCTTCATGCTTACCATGTCCTCATTACCTCTGAGTAAGGATGTCGATTCCCTTTTCAATATATTATCTGTACCCACGACCGGAGTACGACAAGGATAGTAGGTCCACAAATGTCCTCTATTGACCACAAATATCCTTCGTAGAATCAACTCCTACCATGTCCTCATTACCTCTGAGTAGGAAGATTCCACGGTAAAACCCTCATGCTTGCCATGTCCTCATTACCTCTGAGCAAATATGTTGGTTCCCTTTCATCCTATTATCCGTATCCTAAACTAGGGTACGCCAAGGATAATAGGCCCACAAATATCTTTTGCTAAATTTCTTACCACAAGTCCACCATTTCCCATCATCCCCGGGAGCCCAGTTGCTCTACGGCACTCCTTTTCCCGATACCAGGAGCATCTGTGACCACTTTGCTATGGTTGTTCCAGGCATCCTAACCAAACTTGTTATCCATACCTAAAACCAAGGTATGCCATGGATGACAGGTCCACAAACAGGCTCCCCCTTGCGCGGGGCAAAATACCATCATCATATCACATGCACAACACAACACAAATGAAGGGTAGAATAGAAAATACTCTTTATTTGAAGGATG
>JANAVB010035460.1:0-12392 GCA_029216955.1 Iris pallida
TCTAATTTTTTTGTCCAACCAAACACCCGAGTTGATTGACAACGTAATGCCAATTACATTACGTTGTCCAATCCTGCAAACCAAACGGCCCCAAAACATGAATGAGAATATAAATACGCCTACAGTGTACGAAGTTTCAAGAATGCTAAGGTTTTCAGTTGTTAGCCTACTCATATGACTACAAAAGATAATCTGCTCAGTAATTGGAGCAAATGCTATTGAAACGAACAAAATATTAAGGGATCATAAGTTGGTACAAGTGAAAATAGTTGCCTCTGCCTCACATTTGAACTCTGTTATGTACATTTGATAACAGCAAATGTTCTTGATCTATCCACAAGGAATTAAATAACAAATACTAGCAAACAGTTGGCACTAAAACTAGGTAAGGTTTTGACTGGTTCAGTAACAGTTATTGTGTCATATCTTCTTCAGTGTCCAACACTATTAAGTATCGAATCATAAGCTCATGGAACTCTTCCCAGAACCCGTTGCACTGCCTTCTTTATGCCTTCTTGGTCAAGCAGGGTGGTCAAATACACTTCTTGGACCTGTTTGAAAGGAAAAGAAAAGAAAAAAAAAAAAACTGAGTTCCAGTTCTCTATTAGAGTTGCATCAGCACCTGCTAAAAGAGAGGCGGCCTAAGAGCATCATTAGTAAGGTCCATCCCAGAATCTAGATTCTAGATTCACAATTTAGAAGCTTATTTGGTTGAATAGTAAGGCCCATTCCAAGTTCCAATTTCTACATTCTTAGGCCCAACCCACCCACAGGAACGATAGGCTCGGCCTGAGAATTTCAAGATCCGAATGTAGGAAATCATTTTGTAGAATAGTACGTTCCCAATTTGGAGCTCCACTTTCTAGATTCTAGATTTTATATTTTTTTACCACATTAATTTTTGACTCACACATTCTTTGGGACCAAAGGTCATTTTATCATTTTCTACTATTCTCATACAGACCGAACCCATTCTAGATTTTTTTTTTGGTTATAAATTTGGGCCTCAAATGCATTTTGAAGCTCCATCTACTAATGATGCTCTAAGTGATAAATTCAAACAATGCTGAGTTATGGAGGGAAATGAGTCATTATATCCAACTTGAAACAATAATATATAATATTTAAGTGGTTTTGGACCCAATGTTCCATCAACTCCTTAATTCTAACTAACCTTAGCACTTAACCGTCAACAATAGATTGTCAAATTCATTTATGTTTAGCAATCACCAACCAATATAACCTCGAGTTAAATAATTTTGAAATGGAGATGAGTGCTCTTGCTGAACCTGTTCGTTTGCCACCAATAATCAACCCTTTTTTGGCAGCCATACAACAGAATAGAAATACAAACATTCTAATAACAAGGTTTGGTCATATGGATTGAGATTTTCTTCAGCGATGACTTCACTTGGGTCTTACATGCTAAGTTGATCTGAAAAGCTCAGTTAATCCTTTCTGTTTTTGTGCACTAAATGAAGGAAGGGCACTGACCTGTCTTCCAGCTCGAGCTAGGAGGGTGAACTGCTTGTCCTTCGCTGGTACCTGATTACAAGAAGAGAACACCAAGAAGACTCAACACATTTTATCAGGGAACAAGGATACAGTTCACTTGAGGAGAAAGAAAAATACTCCTCTGGTAAATAATTTGGAACCTCACATTTGAAAGCCAAAGCTCCAAGTCTTGAGATACGACACGCTTCTCCAGTCCTTGCCGTCCAAGCCGTACATCAGTTATGCTGCAAAATAAAGTATGCAATAGAAGTTCAAAAAGAAATATGCGCACATACACTCTGTACTATCTTAAAGGCAATAATGTGTTACTGTTGATACTAATTTTGGACATTTGATTATTATATTCTAGACCTGCTGTCCATATAAAGTAGACTTTGGCATAATTACACATATCTACCAGATACGTGTAATTAGAGTCCTTAAATTAAGAGATTCCTGCAGGGGTAGTGAGTTGACGATTACCATATGCAGGGTCATCCTTACCATTCCAATGAGGAAGCCGAAATGACGTCGCACACAATTAATTATGATCTACAGGAGCTTAAAGAAAGCAAAATAGGTTGCAGTTATCAAGCACCAATGTTAGGTGTGAGTGCCAATTTTAGGACTCAACCTATTTATTATCCTCATTTATAAGTGAAACATCCCAATTTTGTGTTTAACTATACTCACTTTAGATTATAGAAGAAGAATAATAGAAAGAGTTTTCAAGGTACACGTAACACAATCCTCTTATTTTGGAGACCTGAACCCGATGCTTTTAGGTAGAGCAGGTTTTGAACCCAAATCTCTTTAAAACCCACAATATATGTTACCACTGCTACAATGGCGACTGTGGCATACACCATCATCCTAGCGATAGCACCCAATTCAAAACTACATGGAAACAATTTAGGAAAATCATCTAAACTAATTACAATATAAGCAACCATACCCATCCTCTTGCACCAACTCTTTACATATACTCTCCAGTCCTGGAAGAGCTTCTGTGTTAATATTGCTAGACATGTCGACAGCATCAGATGTAGACTGTCCCTCCTGTAGACATTTTTAGTGATCAATTTACTTCAGTAGAATACACTATTGCTAAAGATTAGTAGAGACAAAAATATCCATATACAACTACTTACCTGAGGAATAACTTTGTCTAATGTTTCCAAAAGGGGATCTTCTTGTAACTGCTTAATTGAGAGAGTAATCCTTGATTTTTCCCTAAACATAGTGGCACATCAACAGTATTATTCACTTAATAAACCAGTCATTTAAATTTTGAAGAACATATAGATGAAATAAAATTAAAAAAAAAAATTCAAGCTGCATTATCCAAGACAAAACTTTCAGTTCAGATATCTGACATGATAGGAACACCTCCATATAGAGAAAATAAAAAAGGTAGCAATTGATAAGAAAACAGATTACAAACAAAACAACCATGGGGTGGGGGGGGGGGGGGGGGGTGAGGGGGGTTGTATAAGACTCCAAGGATTGTGTGTGAAACATATCCATGACATACTTTAGAGAGGTTCAATAGACTTACTGCCTTCATTTAGAGATAAGAGAGTGAGTATGTACACAAGTTCTAGAGAAACCGAATCTCAATATAGTGTAGCCACCACCTTCTCTCTCTTTGTATGTACTGTTTTTAGTCTAATCTTAATTAATTAATTTCCAATCTTGTTTTCATAATGTTATTCAGTAACCCCTTAACCTAAATCCTTACCCTAGTCTACTTATAATCCGTATCTTAATTCTTATTCATTACTCCTAATTCTAACTCCTAAACCACCATACTAACCAAACCCAGACCACTAATCAATCCCCTCACTTATCTTCCCCAATTCCCGGTCAGCTCCCCATTCCCTCTTATGTACTTCACTCAATCTCAAAACTCTCCTCACATGTACTAGCAGCATTACCCCATACATTCCTCCACTCCATAACACACCCTCATAACCACTCCTCTCTCTCATTTTCAAACATTACCTTCACCCCTCCCTCTCCTGCACCATCATCATCTTCTTCCCATTCCCTCCTCCATTCTCCAACATCTTTACCATCCTCCTGCTGCACCAACCATCACACCCCAACATCCCCATCTCCATCTACACTCCCCATCCTCCTCCTGCCGCTCACACCACCTGTGTACTGCCCCACTCGACATCCCAATAGCAATAGCACAGCAAGTGCCGCAACAGTCACACAGCCCGTGCCGTCCTCGACAAGTCTCGACTGCCGCAACAGCACTTCCGTACCCGAGCCTTCACCGCAACGAGACGTTGACCCCCTTGTGGACCCAGCAGCCTCACCTCCACTGTGACACCGCCGAGCCTCCCCCCCCCCCCTCGGCATCTTCCTCGGGACATGAGCAGAACTCCCTTCCCTATTGCCTCGTCGCAGAAACTGCAGTCGAGCAAACCCTGATGCACGATTCTCTATTGTGCACCCAACGCGCCAGGCCACACGCTCAACAGAGAACAGTGGCACCAACAGCAGCCACGGAACATAGGTCCCCTGTTCTGCGTGGATTCCCCTCGCCGCCAACCACCGCAGCAGGTCATCGCACCCCTCTGCCTAGTCTCCGCCAGCATTCCAACATCTCCAGAGAGCTTTCTGATGAGTTCCCGAGCCCCCTAGACCATAGTGCGGATACCAGAGCCTTCTTCACAATTTCGTTTCCAAGCCCACATTGTTCCGTCAATCCAGTGGTCTTTGTCATGCGCCATTCACATCGAAAAACGCATAACAAGATTCTCGACATGCACGACTTGACGGAATTCAAAATCATAGAACGGTCGGAAGAATTTGATCCGTATCCGTCTCTGATACACGATTTTGCCGCACCGATACGGACTTGTATCTTCTCGTACGGCACTCTCTTGGCCGCGAGACCTTTTCGTTGGATCCGCAATGTCGAACTTGCACGATAATGTTTTTTGTTCAATTCAGGATTTTTTTTTTGGATACCAGTTTTTTGGCCCAAATTCTGGTGAGTTGTGTTGTTCCACAATCTGTAGCTCGGAATCTAAATATGTAAGTGTCACACTCATTTTTCTAATTAGGAGTATTCTAGTCATTATGTGCTAATTTGATTTTTCTTTTTCTTTTCTATTCTAATTAAATTGATTGGTGTGTGGCTTGATTGGTGTTTTGGTAGTAGAAGGTGGTATACTCCTAGTCAACCTTGATTAGAAACCTAATAATGTAATTAGATTTATTATTAGCTTTTAAATTTTAATTTAGAATTATTGTCTATTTTAATAATCATTTAATTCATTTTTAAGTCATTTTTATATTAAGTTTTTGTCAATGGGCCTTTTTAGCACTTGAGGAGTGCTGGCCCATGACTAAACCCTAACCCTAATCCCCCATGACTTGGCCGGCCAAACACAGCAGCCCCCCCTCCCCCACCTTTCACTGTGTAGAAAACCTAATTGCCTTCATAAATCCAAAATCCTAGTTTTTCCTTCTCTTCCAAAGGCCCTATTCTCTCGTTTCTCACCCAAATCCTTCCAAACGAAGTGCGTTGCGACCGTTAGGAGGAGAGGAACCTGCTGGGGACTTGCTAGAGAGGGATCGGAGGCGTTTGACCGGAGGAAAGCGGCATCGACGTGTTTTGGAGGCTTGTTTCATTGAGTTTTGACACTCAATAGGTAAATCTCTCTAAACACTTGTTAATTTCGTTTTTTCTTCGTAGATGCATCCATATAGGTACCCCAGACCTGTGCATGAAGTTTGGTAGGTTTGTGATTTCGTTTGATAGCTGTATCAGACACGTGTCGGTCCTATGGAACACGTGTTGACGAAATGCCACTTAAAACTGAAAATTGTTATTTTTCGATTTTGTTTTCACGAACTTCTTGCTAATATTATTTGTAATAACTTTTGTGAAGAAGGATCTTGATTCGACACGATTTTAATGTCCGAATCGGACACGGACACGCGTGCACGATACCCGTGCACGGCCCCGTGCATGCCCTGCTGTCTGTGCGTCATAACTCGACGCACAGGGCTCCGTTTCGCGTGAAATTTTATGGGCGCGTGGGACAACCTCTGCCCACATGCTCGTAAAATTTTACGACGTTTCGTGGAGCGTGCACAGAGAAATCCAACGTGCACGGTTTAGCCAGCACCGTACACGCGGCTGAAAAATGTCGCTGACACGGCCTTCGTATGCGAACACGACGCGATGAGGACCCGTTCCAGGAGCACGAGCACGAAGTCCTATACCTGGGCTACCCAGGGACTCAATCCCGAGACACGGCGTGGCTCGAATCGCGAGCCACGTAGCTCGACACGCGCCCACGGGCACGCACGCGCGCACAGGTCGCGCGGGTTCCGCGTGTCCTGTGTCGCGTAGACACGACGTGGTGTCGTGTCAGTATATCCTAGACCTAGCCCGGAACCCTACCTAGCTACGTGCACGAGCACGAGGCTTCTCGCGTTGTGTGCGACGTCCAATCGGGCGAAACGCACGTGCACGTACACGTTCCAACACTCGTATCCGATTTTTCAATACGCACTCCGTGGACACGATACGGACACGGGTTCGACCCCGTGAGTACCCGAGCACGTCACACACGTATAGACCTTCGTGTTTGCCAAGTTTTGCGGGTTCTAGTTAGGGTATTTTGCGATTTGGGTCTCGAGTTGAGTTTTCGGGTTTCGACTATATATATTGAATTGATTTTTGTCATAATTTGATTTCCTGAGATTTGAGTTATGATTTCTGAGTTTATAACTCGTATACAATATTCTGGACTTGCGGGGAGTAGTCGTTGGGTTTATACCCTAATTATCTACTATATATATATATGTGTGTATGTGTGTGTGTGTATTTCATATATATGATTATGTGTATAAATATACACATTATGAGTTGGTCGAGATACGTAATCTCAGAGTCGAGTTTCATTCCCTCTTCGAGTGACCAACTTCCTTTACTTATATGTGTATATGCCTATATATATATAATATATATATATATATATATATATAGGGTGTCCACTTCTTAATAGTGCTTGGAGGCATGCCTCCAAGGGGGCTCGAACCGCGCCACTGCGCCGGGGTGCTCCACCGTTCCCAACGGGCTACGACCACTGGGACATATATATATATATATATATATATATATATATATATAATATATTATTTTTTTTGGAAAAAGGTAAATTTTATTCCAAAAGAAAGTCATAATCATACAACATACAATCTGAGTGGGACTCCCACTCAGCACTCATCCATTCTCCATAGCGTTCACATCAAATTCAATGTTATGGAGAATGCCAACCGGAGGTGTGACTAGTCCCTCAAAGATCCGGCGGTTTCGCTCCCGCCAAACATGCCAAACCGAAGCCGCCAGACGTATTCTGGCTGTACGGAACCAGTCCTGACCTCGACCCCTGCTATCTGAATCACCGGAAAGATGTCCCCAATGTATTTACCAGAGGCGCACACTCCCAATAACCGACTCTGCTCCGACCATATCTGTCATGCCATAGTGCACTCGAAAAAGATATTTTAATAGACTCAGGCTCCAAACCGCAAAGCACACATTTGGGGTCCGGCACTGGCACTCCAAAAGAACTCAGGCGATCCCTCGTCAAGAGTCGACCCAGAAGAAGCTTTAAACACACAACTGCATCTTCCTGGCCAGACCCTTACACCAGACGAACTCGTAATCAGAACTCAGAGGGAAAGTGTGCCGGATAAGATTGTAGCAACTACGGAACTGGAACTCCCCCGAGCCCGAAGATGCTCCAGTCGGCTCCCAAATCCACCGATCCGCAGGCAAAGCCGGATCAATGACTGTAGACATAATTAACCCTCCCAGCTCCTCAGTGTACGATAAGATTCTGGCCTCCACTCTCCATCTCGTAAGATCCGACTACACGTCAGACCACGCCTGTCCGGGATCCCCTGATGTCTAGCAACGAACGCCGATCTATCCAAGGGTCCCGCCAGAGGTCCGTACCCGACCCATCCTTCATGACCCTCCGGATAGCAGACTTGAGCACACCCCTGTGTCTCAGGACAGTCTTGAACGTGACAGAATGGTTGTTGTCAGGAGAACACGTCCAGAAATTGTCCTGCTTCACATATCTGTGTGCATCCAGTCCGCCCAGAGAGACCCCCCGCTAATGAATCCCCAGGCCAACTTGAGCGCAGAGGCCTCCCTGATCTCCAGCAACGGCCTGAGCCCCACACCTCCCTCTTCATGGGACGACAGAGCTGCTCCCACGAGATCTCATGCATACCCCCCCTCCAAAGGAAATCAGCACATAGACGCTCCACTCGCCGAATGGTGGCCACCGGGAGGAGGATGGACTGTAGCCAAAAATGGGCCACCGTCGAGATCACAGATCTGATCAGCTCAATGCGTCCGCCAAAAGACAGACCGGCGGCTTGCCAGCCTTCTACTCTCCGCTGGACATACTCTACCAGGCCCTGGCAGTCCTGATCCCGCGCATAATTGACTGTGAGGGGCACTCCTAAATAACGCACCGAAAGATCACTCCTAGCGATACCCAGGACATCAGCCCGCTCCTCCTTCTGGGAACACCGGGAACTGAAGTAGACCCGACTCTTATCCCTGTTCAGCTGGAGACCCGAGAAGGACTTCAAATCTTCCATAATGCCCGCAAGCGTCTGCAACCCCGTCGTCGAAGGCTGGATGAAGACCAGTAGATCATCAGCATATATGAGGTGGATAACTGGAGGGTCCATCCTTCGAAACAGAGGCACCAGCCGTCCATGGTGCACTGCCAGGTCCATCAAACAAGTAAAGTATTCCATCACAAGCGTGAACAGGTAAGGGGACAATGGGTCACCTTGCCTAAGCCCACGGTTGCTCTGGAAGTACCCATAAGGAACGTCCTGGATGAGAACTGAGAAAGTAGGGGACGTGATGCACTCCCTGATCAACGCAACCCAGTGATCCGCGAATCCCATGACAGACATCAGATGGCAGAGGAAGTCCCGATTGACCATGTCATATGCCTTCCTCAGGTCCAGTTTAACACAAGTTTTCTCCCCACCAGGTCTGCTGAATCCCCTCACCATCTCATGAGCTAGGAGGCTATGCTCTGCAATCGACCCCCCTTGATGAACGCAGCCTGGTTTGGAGAAACCAAGTTCTGCATGATTCCCTCCATCCGCCGGCACATAAGATGCATAATTATCTTATAAAGATAATTACAGCATACAATAGGTCTGAAATCTGCCAATGTTGTCGTACCCTCCTTCTTAGGCACCAAGGTCAGGAAAGTGTGATTCAGCTCCTTCAAAAGCTTTTCCTTAGTGAAGAACTCCTGGACCACCTCCACGACCTGAAGCTTCAGAATATCCCAATGGAGCTTGAAGAACCCACTGCTGAAGCCATCTGGACCAGGAGCCTTGTTGGGGTCCGCCACCTTGACAATAGATTCCACCTCCTCCAATGTGACAGGAGCAAGTAGGATGTTATTCCCAAATGGAGTCACCAACCGCTTCGTAACAACCTCTGCGAACACGGAAGGTAGTCAGTCTGGAAATATAAATTAGAATAGTACCTGACAGCCTCACCCTGTATCTCAGCCGACGTCCCCACCAGAGTGCCATCCGCATCAAGAAGCTGGGATATGTGATTCCGATTCTGTCTAGTCCGGATAACGTCATAGAAGAACTTGGAGCACCGGTCTCCATCCTTCAGCCAGGAATATTTGGCTCGCTGAGCCGAGCTAATTTCCTTCTGCAGCCTCAGAATGTTGACATCTCCAATCAGCTCCTTCTCTCTAGCCGCCAGATCCCCATTCAGCATGTCAGCTTGCAAATCCTGCTGCAAAGATCTCAACTCAGCCTCCTTATCTTCTAGTGTGGTTTTGGGCAACCCCTGCACCCAGCTCCTGAGAGCTCTCTTCGTGGCCTTGAGGCGACGAACCAATCGGAATTGAGCCGTCCCCTCCTGACCGCTAGACAGCCCCTCTGCGACAGCCTCTAGGTAGCTCTCCGAGAGATACCAACTGTTGTTATACCTGAACGGACAGACTTCCCAAGAGATCGAGCAAAGAAGCCAACCCTGATGGGGGAGTGATCGCTCGTCCCAGCTGCCAGACCCTCCGCCGAAGAGTTGGGGAAGTGACGGAACCACTCCCCGTTGCCCAGAGCTCGATCAAGCTGACAAGCAACCCTGTTGTGAGTTGCTTTGTTGTGCCAAGTCCAGATGAAGCATGAGCGAGACAGTTCCCGAAGCCCCGCAAGCAGGAGGCATCTCTGAAAATCATAGAGGATAGAATCGGGAACCGGACGACCACCCAGCTTCTCCCCATGTTGCATAAGAGCGTTGTAGTCCCCTATCAAGAGCAGAGGGAGACTCGACGACTCAGCTACAGCGGAAACACGAGAGATGTCGCTCCATAGTGACTCCCTTCTCCTTTGTCATTGTGGCCGTAGACCGCCCCCAGCAAGAACCGGAAGCCACCTTTGTTCACGAAGGAGATGGCAATCAACTGCTCCGTCATCAAGATCAAGTCACCATCCCAACTATTCGAGTTCCAGCGAACCCAAATCCTGGCCATGTCACAAAGGGCCAGGTTGTGCAGCTGGGCCCAATGAGAAGGGGTCCCGCCGAGTAAGGGTCTTCTCCCCTTTGATCTTGGATTCTAAAATAACAGAAATATCACACTTCTCTCTGTGGAGCACCCCACATATCTCTCTCCACCTCCCTAGCGAACACCCCCTCACATTCCAAGCAATAATGGCCATTACCTAATGAGAGGTGGGGTCCCCCTGGAAAACTTCCGGATCAGCACCTGGGGAAAGTGCCGCAGTCGCTAAAGAGTCCTCCTCTATCCCAGACGGAACCGCCTGTTGGGGAGCGACCTGAGATAGAACCAACGCCCAGGCAGGATTGTCAAAACACACCGCCTCCTCTCTGTCCGAAGTATGATCCACCACCACTGAGGGCCATCCCTCAACATGCCGACAGCGCGCTTCCTACAGTAAACCTGCCCTCCAGACGACCGCCATCCCCGTGCCTCAATCTCCGACGCCGCCATACCTCTAGTACTATACTACTCAGCCCCTGGCCAGTGGACGTGGCCCCACCCATGGAAACCAGCTGGTAGATACAACGAGGCTCAACCGCCATCACTCATAGGATGAGTATCCTCCCCTCCAAGACCTCCTCTCCGCTCTTCTCTGACATCCATATCACAGGGGCTTCTGGAACCACACGGGGGATAATAGGATCCGCCGAAGTCCAACCTCCGAACAGGCACTGGCCAGATGCCCGAAGCAGCATCGAGAACAGATAGGTGGAACCCATTCATACTTCACCTTCTGGGCAAGCACCTCTCTAGAAGGAATCACATATTCTACCGTCTTTGGGAGCTCCCCCCTGCCCGAATCTCCACAAATATCCTCGCGTACATGAACCGCGTCCGGAACGCAGTAGCTTCATCTGCCTTAATCGGGGTGCCCACCAAACTGGCCAGCCGCATCAACAGAGGTATGCTCCAAAACCGGACCGGGAACTCAGGAAATCGAATCCATACTGGAATGGCATTCAGAACTTCCCTCTCACATCGCAGTTCCGGAGTCCACTCCTTGAGAATGATCAGTCGGTCGTCGAACGTCCAGGGGCCGTCTTGGAGGATCCTAGCGACATCCTCTGCCAGTCCGAACTTCACATAATAGAAGCCATTCTCCGTGCAAAAAACTCCATACTCCCCTTAGGCTGCCAGACAGCGCTGCATAGCCCCTGATCTGCCGATAGAAAGGCTTATTGCCCAAGACGTACAGGACAAGGGTATCTCCCAGTACGCTGTCACCTTCTGGATCTCCTCCGCCGGGAACGATGCCCTGAAACCCTTTCCAGCCTTAATCGGCGGAACGTACTCCATCGAAGTGGGGTTTTTAGGCACCAGGTGTGCATATCTCAGCCCAGGACCGTCCAGCAGGCCGGGGGGTCGTCCCAAGAGGCCTCGGGGCAATCACCGGGCGGGTAGTCCCCGACCCCTGAACATCCAGATCCACTACTTTGCTCTTCCCCTTCGCCGCCGCAGTCGCCTTAGGCCGCCAACCCACCGATCTCCCAGCAGACATCCCCTGACCCCGGCCAGATGACCGAGACCCTGACCCGCTTAGACGGCTATCATGAAAGCGATCCCTACCCTGACCCTGTCCGCCACCCATCTTCCCCCTGCCTTCGTCACGCGCCGACGCGTAATCGTCGTCTACCCACCTTCCTCCGTTTGGCTCCCTAGCGATCCTGAGCCTAATCCGAATTGAAAGTTCGAACCTACGGTGCCGACCCGCAGCGAGATTGACCCCCCGGTCACCGCGTGAAGGGAGCCCGACCCCCCTCTCAGAGAATCCCCCCCCCTCCGCCTGGGGGGGTCGTCAACGACCCCGGGGGGGGGGCCACCCGACACCCCTGCTCCCCCCCCCAACTGCCTGGGGGGAGCCGTGGTGTGCGCTAGCAGCGGGGGGTCCGCCCGACCCCCCCTCCCCCGTTCGTGCTCCCGCCCCCCCCCCCCCCAGCGCCGGAGGGGGGGGCCGCTCTTCTTGGTCGGCGCCCTGACGCTGCCAGCCAGGGGGTCCGGCGGTCGCGGGGGCGGCCCGCTCGAAACCCTAGCCGTCGCCTGGGAGTCGCACGCGATTATAATATATATATTATATATATATATATATATTATATATATATATATAATATATATAATATTACTTTATGAGTTCCTTTGGAGTGACAGTCCCCGATCCCAAGTGTTGTTGGCGGGCGGAGCAAGAAGCTATCAGTCACATCTTCTTTGAGTGTGGCCTGTCTTGGCAGATCTGGAAGGAGCAGAATAGAATTTGGGGAGGTTGCGTCTCTGGGAAGAGTATTGGGGACATCATTTCGA
>JANAVB010035461.1:0-31755 GCA_029216955.1 Iris pallida
CCAGCAAGTCTTACTAGGCCTAACCAAGACTATCCTAGCAAGCACACATCAATACAAGGCTATACAATCCAACATACACCCGACTCTGTATAGCATGCAATTATTCTATACTCAAATAGGCAAGAATTCACATTAGATATACACTAGGTAATCTATTACTTTAAGCTATACATGTCCACATATATACAATGCATATATTGGTATTCAACATTAGGTCTATAATCATGGCATTTCAATGGTATAAACTTATATATACAATATAATATGCTACCATATATATATACATACATAGCTAAGTTAACTATATTCATAAATACTTATTTAAGAGGCTATGTGTGTGTATGTGAACATGGCAAAGGGGCAAGTGAGGGTTAAATAGGCATACATAGTGTATACATATCAAAGAGTGTCAAAGTGTAAGTGAACAAAGTGTCAAGTGTGATAGTGTCAACA
Organism: Iris pallida; assembly: GCA_029216955.1. NCBI lineage: Eukaryota > Viridiplantae > Streptophyta > Magnoliopsida > Asparagales > Iridaceae > Iris > Iris pallida. The sequence goes on from JANAVB010035461.1 coordinate 454, forward strand.
TAGTGTAAGGGGTACATGGGTAATATAGGATTTGTGTTAACATAGAACATTTCTAATTAACTTGTATATTGCATACATTACATCTATTATTACATTACATTCATGCTTGCATTCATTCATCATTCATTTATTCTCTTGCACTACTATATGCACCATACATTACATACTATGGAACCTACATATTCATTACAAGCCATACTTATACATGCTTACATTAGATAGGATACTTATACCTCATACATCATTTATTTAACCATTTACTCATGCTTGCATTCTCTATTTAGTTACATAATGTATATACATTAATATGGGTTAAAATCAAATAGAACATTATATTACACACACGGGTGCATAAAATGCATATGCCGAATAGTAACTCCTATTAATAATCAATACTGTACCAACTCAGCATGAATTAAATTCTAGGATTAAAGTATGTTATAGATCTATGTGTTAGCTTTCCGAAACTTCAAACGGATCGCGTTTTCGTTTCCAGAAACTCCCGGAATCACGAAAACACCGAGAACGCATTTGTCTTTCGTACAGTTGACACTCAAATAATTCTCTAGAAAGTTACAGAAAGAAATAGGCCTATTAATACATATTTTTGGAAAGCTAACTTTAGTATGCTTCTTTTAAAAAAACGGAAGATTAAACCGAGCTTTGAACAAGAAGTTATGATATTTCTAAGTTAGGGCTGAAATTAAAAACGTGGATAAAAAATCATGACGGATTTAAATAGTTTGAGCCAAAAGAATACACAATATATATCCTAATTATCCACAACAATAATAGCAATAATAATATGAGGAACCACACTCACAAACTTGATTATATAATCATCATGAACCATTTATTACATATATAAATGTAGATACACTCTCATTACAATATATATATATATATATATATATATATATATATATATATATATATATATATATATATATATATATATATATATATATATATATATATATATATATATATATTTTATATATATATATATATATATATATATATATATATATATATATATATATATAAATCTATATATGTAACATGAACACATCCACAACACAAAGGACACTCCTATGACCTCCAAATAGACACAAAATGGACACAAATAGAGATACAACCATGGGGGTCATTCCTATGGGTTCAAAATAGACCTATATGCATGAGAAAATGAAAAGGAGAAGGAATTTATACCTCCCGGTAGATCGAATCGAAGAAAAGCCTTCCCGGAGTGACACCGACACGTAGAGATTCCAAAAGGACACGAACGAGCTCCGATTCCTCCCAAACTTGGCTAGCTCCTCCCTTTCATGGAGTAGAGGAGAAAATAAGAAGATTTGGTGGAAGAAAGAGTTGATTTGGTGGAAAAATGATAGAGATTTGCTCTCTAGAAATTTGGGGAAGAACAAGAGAGAGAAAAATAGATGGATAATGACAAATGGGAGGCTCAACCCTATCCTTATTGTGGCTGGCCATAAAGGTAGTTTTGTCCTATTAGGAAAAGTCCAAAAGCCCCTTTTCTAGTCTATTTACTAATACATTGGTAAGGGGTTAAGTCGGGGGTAGTTTGGTCAATCCTAAAACACTAATCCATATTAATACTAACCAAAATAATTAGTCTAGTTACTAACTAAAATTAATATCATATGGACTAAAATTAATATTATGTTGGCCATGCCTAACTAGTGTGTGGGCCCGCTAGAGTCAAAACTACCCCGGGTCCCCGATACAAGTCGGAATGAGTTGAAATTCGAACCCGACTCAAATAACCCCAAAATATTACAATAAATAAATAAATAATTCCAAAATAATTTAAAAATGAAAAATGAAAAAAATATTACTGTTTCTGGAAATTGGGGGTGACAGGCCCCCAGAAGGCCCCTCAAGACGAGTCGGACAGTAAGGAGGTACACCTCTTTCTACCGATGCCCCTTCGGTTGGGGTTGTCTCAGCGACGTCCATCCTCGGCACTGGAGGGACAGGACCTGAATGTCCAGAATAACGATCAATCGACGTAACCCGAAGGACATGAAGATAGAGTAGATAGGCTTCCTCATGGGTTAAGATTCGGCTAATCTTACCAGGGGAGGGGCATAAAGGCCGCGGCTCATCCACAACTGGCATAGTCCCCTCACCCGCGATCCCCAAGTTAAACTCAGTCACATCCCCTGCCCCCGTCACTTTGAAGGAGGATACAGATTGATCCGCGTTCTCTTGAATAGGAGCAGGCTTATGGGAGTCCCCGTCATTCGGGGTCACCGCCTCGACATCCTAAAACTCTTCTTCTTCTCCCGATACCTAGAAGAGGGGACGGAGATAGTCAGGATTGAAACTCAAAAAGAAGGAGGAAGAAGGGATCGAGAGCAGTTTTGTTACCTCTAATGCAGGGTTGGCTTCTTCGCCACCCTCTTTTATGGCTAACGGACGGTGCCTAGTCGCAACCAGCTTCCGGGATCGAGAAACACTGCCTATAGGAGAAACTTGCCTGCTACGCTTCGGAATAGGACCAGGCGCAACAAGAGACTGATCCCTCAGTACCTCATCTGACAAAATATGCGACTGACCTACCTCTGTGCCTACCACTGGAAGGATAGAGTCATCTTCATCATACTGGTTGCCTTCGCCACCCTCAGCAGCGAAACCCAAATCTGGCACTTCGGCTCTAACCTTTCTTTTCTTGGCCCCTTGAGAGCCTTCCTCCAGGCCGGTGCCAACAATAAAACTGGTACTCGGGTTAAAACCAACTGGGGGCTTGTTCGCCATGACATGATACAGAGCTGCCATGTACAAGATCTCCACTGACTCCTTAATGGCAGGGACCGAGAAAATGGTGCGAGTATGGAACGAATCATAATATTGCCAAGCTCTGATACCATCAAGAAGACTACCCTCATAACCCAGGTAAGGACTGGGGCTGTCCAGACAAAGTTGGCTGTATCCAAACTGCCGGGCAAACCTGCTAGGCAGATAAGGCTCCAGAAAAACAGTATTGCGATTACGGTACACTAGATGTGCGGGACGGATGTTACGCAACCACAAGAGCATCAGGCCATCCAGAAGCTGAGGGGGTACGATACCGTCAATATGTACAGCCTCTATGTCCCTGGCAGTAAAGCGAGGGACGGATACGAAGATATGATACTTATCTGCCCTCGCCAATGCCATCCGGCAAGTCCGCATGGTTTCACACTCCCAAGGCTCGTCACGATAGCGGAAGATAAATACGTCATCATCAGTCACACCGTCTCCAGAGCCCGGCCTCATCAAAGATGGATAATGTATCAGCAGCCACCCCATCAAATAGTGATAGGGCAACTCAGTTTGTTCAAAATCCTTGGTCACATCGTGTCACGACCCGCACCCACTGTGAGGGTACGAGAACGTAACAACGCCCAGCCTACGCCGCAGTGTCGGCGGTAGAACGCTGTCCTAGGTCAATCATCTAACAAATAAAGGTACCTGTACAGTATATACACTCCGAATGGAGGTGACATAACAGAACAGTCTCAATCACATCTAAGGCAGATACAGGATAGTAAAGGTAGATAGAGAGATCAGAAACACAATGTAATACTAAATAAGAGAGAGAAAATCTAAGTGTATAAGATAACAACTCAAGAACATCCAGCTCAAAACAAGTCTCTAAATATAAACTACATCTCAGAACAACAACTGAAATCCCAACAACAATGCTGAAAGAAAACTAAGCCTAGCTATCTAGTCTAGACTCTGGGAGTAGCATCCTGTGCTGCAGCTGGGTCTTCCAGAGGAACCAGGTCGCAGGTGTCGTCTAATCCTGCTCCATAATAGGTGGTACATAGGGCCTCCTCCTCATCCTCTGTAATATTTTCAACAGGTCCAGTCATGACAGGAGCGAGTACAGTACATCTCAACAGATCATAGCAGGTTAGAAAATATAATCATGCAGTAAAGTAAGATACAAGAACTGAAGAAAAACAGTATGTAAACAGAGAGAGAAACTGTAATAGAATATCTACTATACATAGAGAGCTAATAGTGACTAGTGAGTCAGAGTAAAATATAAACATGTGAATGGCATAGGAGATTCATGACTACAGCTACGAGAGTGATTCATGACTACAGCTACTGGGATAATATTCACATGTCTATTTCTACTCCCCCATCCCCAATCGATACACAAAGATCTGTTCAAGTTATGTTAAGATTCGTGAAACTTCACATGGCTCATAAAATGAGTGATACGTGAAGGTGATTCATGATGGCTCTGTGAACATGAGAGTACATGTGTCACAAGCGATTCGTGAATCAGAGGAAGCATAGAGATACGTGATGATTCGTGAAACGCACAAAACATGCAGTATCCGATGCTCCCGAGGGGGATAACATCTCATGAAAAGATCCATATAGTACCAATCCGTGTGACCAACGTGACAGTATCAAGTAAAGTAATTTAAAGCAGAAAAATAATTCTAAGCAGGATATGAAATGATCAGAGAATGTACTCGCCTGGTATCTGAGTGTCCGGATGAAGTGTACTGTCCGAGGAGAGGTGTCTGGCTCCTAATTAGAACAGCATAAGTCACAACAAGTCTAAAATGATAACGAGATGCAATTCAATGCATTCTAAATGAATCTAGGTCAATCTAGGCCAAAGTCAACTCCTGGTCAACTCTGGTCAACCCTAGAAGTCAAACTAGGTCAACTATGGTCAAACTAGGTCTAAACAAGCCTACACTAGTCTATCAAGTCCATACAACCTATACAAGCTGTCCAAGTCATAACACAATACCTATAGGCACACATTACTTAGCAAACATATATCCACATATATATTAGCATACATTTATATACCTAATAGGCCTATCCATTAGACATAAATACTCATATACATATACCTACATATAGGCTTAATACATATATACATATAGATATACATACACTACACATTACACATGCATGTTTATATGTAGATAGGGTTAGGAGGGAAGAACACACATATAGGCAATGTGTACATATATAGGCTAGAGTGTGTGTGAGTGTTTGCATATGATATTGTGAGTGTGTGTGTTTACATACATAAACCTATCTGTGTGTGAGTGAGGGATGATGATGTGATAATGTGTGTGTGTGGCAGGTTTGTGTGTGTGAGGGCTAGAGGGTTAGGGCCTGGTCTTTGTGTCATGTGTGTGTGCATGAAAGGAGTGTAAGTTAACTAGACTTTCAAATATCAGGTTTTAGTTCTATAAGAAATCCCAGTTTTTTTTACTATTGCTAATCTCAGTTTTTTGATTTACATTAATCAATTTTAATCATTCTCATATATATATCATTCAACACAAGTGCAGGTGGCAATACATTGAAGACATTGAATCTCATTCATAACATTTAAACTAAACCCAGTTTGCATAACATTTCAGTTTTTCTTCACAAAGGATTCAGGAAAATCCAATTCATTTCAGTGTGTGTGTGTTATGAATGTGTACAGATTTAACATGTGTATTAGAGTGTACAAGGGTGTCAGTTGGTATCCAAGTGAAGGGTGTATGCAGTGAAGCTATATGTGAAGGCATGACAGGTAGTTTCAGTTCATGTGTGTGTAAACAACATATGTGTGAGTGTATAAAATGTGGGGAGGCAATGTGAGTGAAATAAATTAGGAAATAAATACCCAGTTTCAGAAAATAGGGTAAATGCAATTTAATGATTAAAAACTAACTAAAATGCAAAGAGGTTGGTTGGTAAATGAAGATAAACATGTGCCCGTGTCTTATGGTCCAATTCGTGTCCATCACGATGCGACACAGCGCGTGTCCAAGCCTAAGAACACTAATCAAACACCTACAGTGCACAGGAATAGCACTGCATCGTGCACGCGTGCACGCGTGTCGTGCACACGACACAGTGCGACTCGAGGCTCATGCTCACACAGGGGTGTTCGCCTAGGGTCACCCTAGGTCTGTGTCAGCCTGCAACGCGACACCGTGTCGCCGTGTCCACGCTAACAGCCCCTATCAGAGGGGACTGAAACTCGCGCGCAGCAGCTCGAGCGACCAGTGCACGAGCTCGTGCTCGCTCGACACGGAACAGGGACACGCGAGACTTGGGGAGGGCCGTGTCAGACACTGTCCCCACCCACGTGTCAAGTGGCGTGTCCCGAATCGCCGTGTCCAGAGTGCAATCCAACCCGAGTAGCAGGGGAATCCCCAACCACGCGTGCGAGCGTGTCCGACCCTTCGTGCACCCGACACAGACACTAAAACACCATGGACACTTCACAAGAATTAAAACATACACCTAGATCTACAATCATGTTCAAAAAGAATTCAAAAATAAGACAAAAATATTCTTTGTGGCATTTCATCAAATACATTGCATACCACACTGATACGTGTCCTGTTAGGACACGAATCGACACAGAAACTTAGGGATTCCTATTCCTATAGTTAGGTTAGGTCTAGGGCTCCCTATACATGCAATAATTTCAGGATTCTATGGTGAGAACAAGAAGTTACCTCAAAGTATCAAAACTCTCAAAAAGCTCTTCAAAGAGGGAATCTCCACAAGCCACCAATCAATCAAATCGATTCAAAATCTGTGATTGGACTCCACCAACAGTAAGAGAGCAATGATTAGGTCCTAATGGAAGAAATTTCATTCAAAAAGGAGTCCTATTGATTAAACTAGGAAAGAAATAAAGGAGGCTTACCTACTTCCTTAAGAGAATGATGAACTATTAAAGAAAGAGGCTCAAATCCCCAAAGAGGCATTATATAGGCAAGGGGGGGGTCTCTTGGCTGGTCATAAAGTTAGGGTTAGGGTTTTTGGGTTTCATCCTATGGCTAGGATTGTATCAAGGGAAATAGATGGCCTAGAACAAGGGTTCTATCTTAGCCCTTAGCAAATCACTTAACCATGACTAAACTTGATTAACCCCTTAACCAACTCATCTAATTCTCAAAGTGGCTCACTAAGTTAGTCATGACTCACCTAGGTTAGGCTAACCATAAACACAAGGCAATAATTATATTAGTATTTAAATCACACCATTCAATTAAATTATTCAAAAATTCCTAATAAAATATATTAAATTCAAATAAATCCTAAAATGCCCAAAATAACTTCTAGGCTATAATGTACTAGTCAGACATCCTAATCACATGGCTAGGCTCTAAGGTTACACTAGTCAAACACCAAAATCATAAGTCATGATCTAAAAATAGTTTTAAAATAATTAAAAATTACCAAAAATCATATTATCATTTAAATATCTTAATTAAATAAATAAAAAATAAAATTTCAAAATTATCCTTATTTTAGAAACTGGGTGTTACAAGTCTACCCTCCTTAGAAAAATTTCGTCCTCGAAATTAAAATGGTAGTAGTCTCTAGGTCAAATACCCCACAATCAAAAGTCTCAAACATACCGTCAGATAATCATATGCATCTGTCCAAAATCATGATACTCAGAATCTTCGTCATACTAGTGAGTAAGGCTACGATAATCACAGAGTCCTCGACTAAGGTACATACCTCTAGAATTATGGTATTTAAAATTTTTGCATTGCCGTATGCTTGGCAGCGAAAACCTTAAATTCCCACACCCGAGAAATACATCCAAAATCTGACTATATGTCCTCACAATGCCAGCTATCATGACTATAGAAGACTCTAGATTCCATAACTTAGGCGACCTAGCCCATACGACTTATCTCGAAAGAAAACCAAATCGAAAAGAGTGCCAGATCAAAGCTTATCAACAGATAAGGAAGCAGATAAGAACAGATGGAATTGAATTTTAAGATTGATATAATGAGGCAAGGTGGGAATGGAATCGAAAAAAACAGAACCTGCAAGCACCTCTCCCACTGCCTGAGCATCCTCGACTGTCATGGCGTAAGCTCGCCCCTGCTGGCCTCCTCCAGCCTGATGCTGATACTGCACAAACCTCTGCTGCTGCGTCGGTAACGGTCCCCGCTGCTGACCTACCGGAGCCTTGGCTCCTCCTTCTGGTGCTGTGCCTATGTACTGGGAACACTCCCTCAGCTGGTGGTCCGCTGCTCCATATAGTAGGCACCTGCCCAGCCTCTTCCTGCACTCACCCCATCCATGCCCCGGCTTCTTGCAGTAGGGGCAACTGACTACCTGCTGTCTCGGTGCCTGATGCTGTCTGGGCTGCTGCTGTCCCTGCTGATGGCCGTGACCCTGGAACTGCTGCTGGACGTGCTGCTGAACGTGCGGCCTCTTGGCCGGTCCTCCGCTACTGCTGCCTCCCTGAGAGTCTCGCCCCCTCTTGAGCCTAAGCTCAAGATTATCCTCTGCAGCTAAAGCGTCCACCAGGATCTCCTCAAATGTAGTGCTGCGGGCATTCTTGGTGTAGGACTTGACCTCCTTTACCAAGCCCTTCCGGAACCTCCGGGCCTTCGTCGTCTCTGACAAGTCATCCATAAATCTGCTCAGGCGGCAGAACTCTCCTGCGTACTCTTCCACAGACTGGTTCCCTTGGACTAGGGCCTCGAACTGGGTCTCGAGGGCTCCCAGCGCTGCATTTGGAAAGAACTTCTCCTTGAACAGCTTCTTGAATGCTGCCCAAGTCTGTCCTGCTGTACCGACCCTCGGGTCGGTCTGGTACCATGTCCGAGCCAGATCCTGCATCATGTTGGCTGCTGCCTCTATCTGGAGCCTCGTCGGAATCTCAGCTAGCCTGAAGATCTCCTCCATATGCTCGATCCACTCATCGGCATACAGGATCCCCTCTGTCCCGCGAAAGTCCCTCGGGTGCATCTTCTGGAAGTCCTGGATGCCTTTCTCCCGTGGCTGGTACGGCTGCGGGGCTGCCGCTGACTGAGCTATGACTCTCTCTACTGCAGTCATCGCCAGCTCAATGCCTCGTGCGAGCTCTGCTGTCTGCCCATGCTGCTGGGTCTGCTGACCCTCCATGTACTGTCGGAAGAAGGCTAACAGCTGAACGGCGTCAATCGTCCCTGCAGGTGGCTGCTGCTGCTGAAGAAGTACATCCGGAATCACCAGACTCGGCTCATGCCTCACTGCTGGTGGGGCTCCCCCAAAAGCTGCTGAAATGCCTACCCCAGCTGGCCTGACTGGGGCTGCAGCACCAGGGGCTGACTGCTGAGCATGAGAGGTGGCAGACCTCTCATCGACGTCCCCCTGGCCCTGGCGATGCGATCGCGTCTCAACCATCCTGGAGACACAGATCAAAAGGAAACAATTGCTGAGAATGAGTCGAAATACCAAAGGAGGACAGTTTAATTTCAAGGAAGACAATAAGCGGCAAAATGTAGATATACGGAATCTGAATAAGAGTTTTTTTTTCCTATTTGGGATTGAGTACCTTCAAAAATATCCTAATCCTACTGCAGGCTGTAGTGATACTCAAGTTCGAATACCACTACATAAACTCGACCTGCATGGGCCACCACTAAAAATGTGTCACGACCCGCACCCACTGTGAGGGTACGAGAACGTAACAACGCCCAGCCTACGCCGCAGTGTCGGCGGTAGAACGCTGTCCTAGGTCAATCATTTAACAAATAAAGGTACCTGTACAGTATATACACTCCGAATGGAGGTGACATAACAGAACAGTCTCAATCACATCTAAGGCAGATACAGGATAGTAAAGGTAGATAGAGAGATCAGAAACACAATGTAATACTAAATAAGAGAGAGAAAATCTAAGTGTATAAGATAACAACTCAAGAACATCCAGCTCAAAACAAGTCTCTAAATATAAACTACATCTCAGAACAACAACTGAAATCCCAACAACAATGCTGAAAGAAAACTAAGCCTAGCTATCTAGTCTAGACTCTGGGAGTAGCATCCTGTGCTGCAGCTGGGTCCTCCAGAGGAACCAGGTCGCAGGTGTCGTCTAATCCTGCTCCATAATAGGTGGTACATAGGGCCTCCTCCTCATCCTCTGTAATATTTTCAACAGGTCCAGTCATGACAGGAGCGAGTACAGTACATCTCAACAGATCATAGCAGGTTAGAAAATATAATCATGCAGTAAAGTAAGATACATGAACTGAAGAAAAATAGTATGTAAACAGAGAGAGAAACTGTAATAGAATATCTACTATACATAGAGAGCTAATAGTGACTAGTGAGTCAGAGTAAAATATAAACATGTGAATGGCATAGGAGATTCATGACTACAGCTACGAGAGTGATTCATGACTACAGCTACTGGGATAATATTCACATGTCTATTTCTACTCTCCCATCCCCAATCGATACACAAAGATCTGTTCAAGTTATGTTAAGATTCGTGAAACTTCACATGGCTCATAAAATGAGTGATACGTGAAGGTGATTCATGATGGCTCTGTGAACATGAGAGTACATATGTCACAAGCGATTCGTGAATCAGAGGAAGCATAGAGATACGTGATGATTCGTGAAACGCACAAAACATGCAGTATCCGATGCTCCCGAGGGGGATAACATCTCATGAAAAGATCCATATAGTACCAATCCGTGTGACCAACGTGACAGTATCAAGTAAAGTAATTTAAAGCAGGAAAATAATTCTAAGCAGGATATAAAATGATCAGAGAATGTACTCGCCTGGTATCTGAGTGTCCGGATGAAGTGTACTGTCCGAGGAGAGGTGTCTGGCTCCTAATCAGAACAGCATAAGTCACAACAAGTCTAAAATGATAGCGAGATGCAATTCAATGCATTCTAAATGAATCTAGGTCAATCTAGGCCAAAGTCAACTCCTGGTCAACTCTGGTCAACCCTAGAAGTCAAACTAGGTCAACTATGGTCAAACTAGGTCTAAACAAGCCTACACTAGTCTATCAAGTCCATACAACCTATACAAGCTGTCCAAGTCATAACACAATACCTATAGGCACACATTACTTAGCAAACATATATCCACATATATATTAGCATACATTTATATACCTAATAGGCCTATCCATTAGACATAAATACTCATATACATATACCTACATATAGGCTTAATACATATATACATATAGATATACATACACTATACATTACACATGCATGTTTATATGTAGATAGGGTTAGGAGGGAAGAACACACATATAGGCAATGTGTACATATATAGGCTAGAGTGTGTGTGAGTGTTTGCATATGATATTATGAGTGTGTGTGTTTACATACATAAACCTATCTGTGTGTGAGTGAGGGATGATGATGTGATAATGTGTGTGTGTGGCAGGTTTATGTGTGTGAGGGCTAGAGGGTTAGGGCCTGGTCTTTGTGTCATGTGTGTGTGTGCATGAAAGGAGTGTAAGTTAACTAGACTTTCAAATATCAGGTTTTAGTTCTATAAGAAATCCCAGTTTTTTTTACTATTGCTAATCTCAGTTTTTTGATTTACATTAATCAATTTTAATCATTCTTATATATATATCATTCAACACAAGTGCAGGTGGCAATACATTGAAGACATTGAATCTCATTCATAACATTTAAACTAAACCCAGTTTGCATAACATTTCAGTTTTTCTTCATAAAGGATTCAGGAAAATCAAATTCATTTCAGTGTGTGTGTGTTATGAATGTGTACAGATTTAACATGTGTATTAGAGTGTACAAGGGTGTCAGTTGGTGTCCAAGTGAAGGGTGTATGCAGTGAAGCTATATGTGAAGACATGACAGGTAGTTTCAGTTCATGTGTGTGTAAACAACATATGTGTGAGTGTATAAAATGTGGGGAGGCAATGTGAGTGAAATAAATTAGGAAATAATTCCCAGGTTTCAGATTTCTGAAACCTATGGCAGGAAGTTTCCCCAACCCAATGCAAAAACCCAAGTCGATGATTCCCTTGTATTAGCACAATCAAAGTGAACATGTACATCACTCATCAATATGTAGGTGAACCCTATTTATCAATCAAACATCACAAAACAGGAAAAACGAAAATCAATTTCAGTTTTGAACTGAAATCGAAAGCTCAGTACATGAGGAATATGACTGCATATCAAACCACATTCGAAATCTCATTTTGAAACCCAAATCAAAACCAAATCAACCAAGATTCAAAACATAGTTAGAATGTATATAGGTAAACTATATTAGGATGTAAACATGTGAAAACTTGCAGTAAACTGAGCTAATTTGATTCCCAAAATTCGAACTACAAAACTGGAAAGCACTGAAATAAATACCCAGTTTCAGAAAATAGGGTAAATGCAATTTAATGATTAAAAACTAACTAAAATGCAAAGAGGTTGGTTGGTAAATGAAGATAAACATGTGCCCGTGTCTTATGGTCCAATTCGTGTCCATCACGATGCGACACAACGCGTGTCCAAGCCTAAGAACACTAATCAAACACCTACAGTGCACAGGAATAGCACTGCATCATGCACGCGTGCACGCGTGTCGTACACACGACACAGTGCGACTCGAGGCTCGTGCTCACACCATGGTCGGGAGGAGAGCTAGCCTGATTCGTAAAACTAACTTCACAGCCGGAAGGATGAAGTTATAACTAATTCTTTCAATGGAACCGGCACCTCCCGAGACTACACAGTTTCGTAGCCAGATCATCAAAAATCCCGCCAGAAGTGCTTTCTCAGACAGCTCCTGAGTATCCTGGTAAAAGTAATCGAAAGTATCAGTCTGGTTCCCGAATCTGTCGTTGGTAGTGGCCACTCCCTTAGCCAACGACACCGAGTCCTCAACCGCTTCCCGAGGTCGAGGGCGGCGAGAGGTGACTCTACCTAAGACATCTGTCGAGAAGAGATAGTGCACCCAATCTCTGGTGAAAGGAGCATTCCCTTCCAGGTTACTATCCTTTCGAGTCATCTGATAACATGTGTTATAATGGCACAATATCTCCTGGTAAAGGGCCGTAAAGCCAGGATACTGTCGTTCCAGATCTTCGAGTTCCTCATTAGTGGGAGTATACGCTTCAAACGCTTCGTCCCCCCAAGGAAGCTTGGAAACCACGTGCATCTCATGGAGCATGAGTCCCATCTCCCCCACAGGTGTGTAAAAGGTCCCCGTACGGCAATTATACATTTCCAGCAGAGACATGAACAGCTTCTTGTTTATGGACAAGCCATGACTGGTACCTCGGATAGCGTGGTACAGGCCAATCTCGTACAAAAAAGCCTCATACTTCTGCAAGATCCAAGTAGACAAATTGATCCATGAAGGAACAGAGTGCACCCAACCAGGGAACGTCAACCGACCAACGGGATAGGAGCCTTTCCGAGCAAGCTGATTTATAAAAGTGTCGGCGGTAGAGAATGAGAAATTAGGGCCCGCCACATTCAAGAAAGAACCTGGGACCAACCCCGTCACAGAACAACTAGTGTGCACTTTGCCGGCAATCACAGACTTTATATTGTTATTATAATGGATGTTCCCCACAAACATCCCACCTCTGGTAGGGGTTAAAGTCTCCCCCATCTTCCGATCTAACGGGAGCATATTAAACCAAGATAGCGGAAAGTGTCGCTCCATTTGAGGGATGCGAATCGCTATCCCGTTAGAAACAAAGTTCCAGTCCTCCAACACCTCCAGGACATGATCGTTCTCCACGGTCAAGGCGTCTCCAAAAAAGAACGCAGGCTTCAAATACTCCCCTTCAAATTTCCCGGAGTTCATCATAGCGTTAAGGAAGTGAAAAGACTGATTCTTGATGGCATTCAATCTAACCGTAGGCTCATCGCTCGAAAACTGGTCAGCCATATACTGGACAATATGGTCATACCTATAGCCGAGAGAGGCTTGAGCGCTACCCACCAAGAGTTCTCCAGCGGCGTTAACCGTCAGGTTCACTGAAGAATAAACAGAGAAAAGTAAGTTAAACAGAGGAATAAAACAAGAGAGAGCCGATTGGGTGTTCTCAAACCCCATGCGGCTCAAGAAGACATCCATGCGGCCCCATGAAGCTCTCAGAAATCTCATGCGGCTCCGTACATGTCACTACCACATTTCTAGTTTGAGGGTAAATTTGTCATTTTTGGGGTAAATAAAATTTATTAGTATTAATTAGAATTTATGGGAATTTTTAGGATTTATTTTGGATTTTGGACTAGTTTGATTTTGGACTAGTTTTGACTCATGTAGACCAACCTAGGAACTAACCATAGTTAGTTGGGCTTGGTTAGGTCAAGTGGACCCTAGTCTAACCTAGTGTGACTCAAGTAGTGGTTAGTGATTCATAGAACTTGAATTAGGAATGTAGAAATCAAGTTATTTGATAAATGGCTTGTGATTACACAAGTCATTTTATGACTAAACTAGATAGGACTAGCCAAACCTAGCTCAACCCCCACCCTAACCTAGCATGGCCGGCCACCCTAGCTGAACCTAGGGATTCCTCCATTATAAATACACTCCTAATTTCTAGGGCTAGCCTCTTTTAAGGTTCTTCAAAAGTTCTAAGGAAAGAGGTGAGTCCCATCTTCCTAAAATCCTTAAAAATCCATTTTGAATCCTTTTTCCTTCAAACCAATTCCATTAGGACCTAAATTTCTTCCTCTTGCTGCTGAAATTAATTGGATGCAGGAAGAAACAATTTGTGGGACTTGGAGGCTTGAGGAGTTCATTGCTTTTGGGGACTTTTTCATTGGAAGTTCACAAGGAGGTAAATTCTTCAAATCTCCATGAAACTTCATGTAGTCTTCACCAATAGGAAGCCCTAAGAGTCCCCCTAATGCCTGGATAGGGTTCGTGTCCTGTGTCAGTGGTTTCGTGTCCGTTCTGGACACGTATCAGTCATGTGTGTTAGGTGTTCGACCAAATACCTCTGAGAGTTCAACTTTACTGTTTTTAAATTCTGATTGAATAGGATTGTAGATCCTTGTGTGCTCATTAATTTTTGTGAAGACACCATGGTCGTTTCGTGTCTGCGTTGGGTGCAAATCAGCCTGGACACGCGTGCGTGCACTGGCTCGGGACTGTGTTGCTTCCCCTGCTACTCGGGGCCAACAACTCGCTGGACACGGTGACTCAGGCCATGCCATTTGGCGTAGGCCATGGGGCCATGACTGACACGAGGCCCTCCAAGTTGGAGAAGCTCTCGTGTCGTGTCGGATGTGTTCTCCAGCCCGCTTTGGGTTGCACTGTCAGTTTCAGCCGTGTTTTTGTGCGCTGATACGGGTGGTTTGACACGACACAGGGACACTTCGACCCAATACAGGGTGACACGTGGGTAGCCCTATGAGTGGCGAACCTAGGTTTGTGGACACGTGTTTTGGTTTGATCTGTGCTGTGTACACGACATGCGTACACACGCACGAGACAGTGCACTGCTGTGCACTGTCCAGGTTGCTGTTATGGTTCTTATTTCAGATTGGACACATCGTGTCCACTTGGGTGGATACCATTGTATTGTAGGACACTTAGATATTGTATATTTATGTTACCAACCTTTTGTTTTACATTTTAGATGTTTTAAACCATTCATTCCTATTTTTCCCCTAAAAATCCTGAAAACTGGGTATCCTGTGAATTCCAGTTTTAACATCTGACTTTGGAAGTCTATTATACCAAATTGAATGCTGTTAGATACTGGTTTTATACTCTAATATGGTTCTCCTACTTATTATCTAACTGTGGGTTGAGTTTTGTTTGTTTGGTTGTGTTTGAATGAGAAATGGGATTGGTTGTTAATAGTATGTTGACAGTTCACAAAACCTGAGAACTAAATCCTATTTTACATTTCGTATGTGCATTGTTGTATTTTTCCACACACTCAAAATCTGAGAACACTGTGTACTGGAGTACACTGGTTAACCTGGGAATTCTCAGGAATTGGGTTTGTTCTCAAAACCTGAGAACATGTCATGTGGGTGAGGGGTGACTGAAATCAGAATTTCAATGAATTGATTTCCTTCCTTTTTAGCAGTCCATTATTGGACTTCACTATTCCTGTCATATTTGTTAGTTCCTGCATATTAATTCCTGTACACTAGCTTACACCCTTGCACTCTCACTTAGTATACACAACTCTTAATATGTTTCACTGTCATATTTGTATTTCCTGCACCTTAGTTTCATACACACACACATGATATGGTTATTTCCTGTCACAGCCCACAAGCACATGCCTTCCCTATCTCTTATTACATATGTATGTATGGGTGCTATGTAAATATAATCTATGTATATATATGAATATGGATATGTATGTAATACATGCATATGTATGTGTATCTATATAGGCATACAATGTATTGAATATATATATATATATATGAGTAATGTGTATACATATGTACTTGTAAGTTGAGTGTAGATATGTACATATAGTATTTAGCCTAGATATGTATAGTGTTAAATCTATAATTGTATCTATGTATATATAGTGTTGTATAAGCATAGGTGTATGAGTACTTGTATGTTGTGTGTAGTCTAGTATAGCCTTGTTAGAGCCTAGCATGGCCTATTAGACCTAGCTAGTTGAGTTTAGCCTAGTTTAGACAAGGTTGACCTAGTTTGACTTCTAGGGTTGACCAAAGTTGACCAAGAGTTGACTTTGGCCTAGATTGACTTAGAATCATGTAGAATGCATAGTAGGACTCCATTTCACTATTCTGAACTTGTTGTGACTTGTGCTGTTCTGTTTAGGAGCCAGACACCACTCCTTGGACAGTACGATTCATATCGGACACTCAGATACAGGCGAGTACATTCTCTGATCATTTCATATCTTGCTTAGAATTATTTTCTGCAGTAGATTACTTTACTTGTACTGTCACGTTGGTCACACGGATTGGTACTATATGGATCCTTTCTTGAGATGTTATCCTTAGAGAGCATCGGGTACTCTATGTTCTGTGCGTTTCACTTTCATAGCGTATCATATGCTTCTTGGTTCTTTGATCACTTACGACATGTACCCTCATGATCGTAGAGTCTTCCTGGAATCTTACACTGTTGGGTTACCCCCAGAATCCCCATTTTTATGGGACTTACACTGTTGGGTTACCCCCAGAATCCCCATTTTTATGGGACTTATACTGTTGGGTTACTCCCAGAATCCCCATTTTTATGGGACTACTATGTATCACCTTCGGGGTCTACCACCCTTCGGGGGCTTATCACCCTCGGGGTCTATCACCTTCGGGGTCTGCTACATAGCATCATATAACATAACCTGGCTGGATCCTTGTGTATTGATCGGGGGTACGGGGGAGTATTACATGTTCATATTGTACTCTGACTCACTAGTCACTGCTAGTTCTCTATGTATAGTAGATATTCTATTACAGCTCTTCCTGTTTACATACTGCTTTTCTTTCAGTACCTGTATCTTACTTTACTGCATGTTCATATTTTCTAACCTGCTATGACCTGTTGAGATGTACTGTGCTCGCTCCTGTCCTGACTGGACCTGTTGAAAATATTACAGAGGACGAGGAGGAGGCTTGCCTGGACACCTACTACGAGGCAGCCCTAGATGACACCTGTGAGCTGGACCCTCAGGAGGATCCAGCAGTAGCTGAGGACTTTCCCTCGACTGCCTAGACTGGATAGTTAGGCTTTTATCTTTTTGTAGTTGGATCATGTTTTAGCTAGACTCTTTATTTGGAGATCAGTTTGTATATTCTTTCATGCTGTAGCTGAGTTTGTATTTCTCTGGATATTGTTGGGATTATCTTAGACTATTTCATCTCCTTATTTTCTTGAGTTCTATTTCATATCGTGCTATCTCTTCCTTAGCTGTGATTGAGTTTGTTATTACTATGTCACCCCCATTCGGGGAGTATAAACTGTTTAGAGATAAACTGTTAGATGTTGAGACCTAGGACAGCGTTCTACCGCCGACACTGCGGCGTAGGCTGGACGTATTCACGTCTCGTGCCCTTACTCTAGGGTACGGGTCGTGACAGTACAATAAAAGGTCTATGCGGTTTAGCGTCACTTATGCGGCTTCGCCAGCAAGGTACGCATACAGATACGGTGGTTCTCTTATGCGGCTCGCAGCTCAGCCATAGGGCAAACATGCGATTTACAAAGGCTCGTGCATAAAGTATGCAACGTAACCATGGCGGTTGGGGTTCTTTAACTCATGCATTGTCCTTACCAATAATGGGGCGGTGAACGTCAGGATGAACATCAGGTACGGCGACTGGCAGAGTAGCAGCCGCAGCCGAGGTGGAAATGGAGGCCGCCTTCTTGCCCTTTACTGCCACGGTCTTCTTGGAAGCCATTAACTATCAAAAGAGGAGAAGAGCGATCGAGATAGGGAAGGTCTGAGGAAGAAGAAGGAAAACCAAGAAGCCTTCTCTCTCTTCAAACTCTTCCTATTTATAGGAAGACGGAAGAAGGAGGACACATGGGCCAATGACCGACTCATGAAGAGCGCAACCGACTCCTTGGGTTTCGTCTCCAAGATTCACCCAAGGCGTCAAATCCGAAAGATTTAATGAGCTGACTCTTGGGATTCCATCCTACAAAGACGGTGCTGAAACGAATTTGAGGCAATTAAAGACCTGCACACGTGGCAAGCAGCTATGCGGCTGAACAGTCTCCTGCGGCTAAGTCACTTATGCGGCTGAATAATTCATGCGGCTGAGACTTCTATGCGGTCAGAATTCCATATGCGGCTAGAAGAACACGGCCATGCTTCTTATTCAAAGTATTTTAATTTTACAAATTGAAAACTTTGAAGGGGGTCCTGTAGAAGCATGGAAAATACTAAAGAAAATGACTCATGCGGCCAGGAAAGATCTATGCGGTTCAGAAAACGCATGCGGCTTGGGGCATCATGCGGCACAAGGAGCTATGCGGCCCGAAATATTCCATGCGGCTCAGAAGACACTTGGCCTGATAGTGCTCCCCTCCACCCACGCTGCATTAATTGCTATGACGGCTGACCCCTCTGAAAAGTTGACAGCCCTGACACCAAAGGCAGGTAATTATGGCTCTGCCATAATAATGAATCTCTAGGGAAGTGGAAAGAAATCTCTGACACAAATTCCCCGAGAGCCATAAAAATGCCACGTGGCCTTGCCACGTGGGCATTCGTATGCGGCTCGCTTCTCATGCGGCTCAGAATAAATCCTATGCGGCTCAGGCCATAGGAGCCTCATGCGGCTCGAGCAAAGGACTTCCCATGCGGCTCAGAAGTAAATCCATCCTATGCGGCTCAGGCCATAGGAGCCTCATGCGGCTCGAGCAAAGGACTTCTCATGCGGCTCAGAAGTGAATCCATCCTATGCGGCTCAGGCCATGAAAGCCTCATGCGGATCGAGCGAGGACTTCTCATGCGGTTCACGAAGATCATATCCATGCGGCCCAGGCGGATATATACCTATGCGGCCCACAAGGATTACTCCTCTATGGTTAGAGGACTCAAGTAAAAGCCACTGCCCATGCAGCCCTGACACGTGGGCTCATATTCATATGCGGCTCACTATTCATGCGGTCCAGATTCCCCCCAGCAGCTCCTAGGACACTTGTCCTAAACCGATTAATTCCTCAGATTGGCTGCCATTAAAGATTGGGTCAGATCCCAATAGATCTGTGACACGTGGCAGAAGAATAGATCTGATTTATTCGCAGATATCAGAAGATCAATATAAGGAAGATTTATTCCAATCAGCATTAATTGCTCATGGGTGCAATCTACACCTAATGGCCCAGATTCATCATAATTAAAACGAATGGCCAAGATGGACCAATCTCCAAGCCGCCGCCATCTCCAAAAGCTAATCATTGGCAACCCTAATAATCACATCCCACTATTATAAATAACAAGGTGCCATTCTCTTGTACAATATACAATTTCAGAGAGAAAAATACGTATATACAGAAAGACCCCCCTAATAGTCAGAAAAAAAAGAATACACACAGAGAGAGAGAGAAGCCAGAAGAGCAACAGAGGAGCAAGAAGAGCATTTCTTCGTCAACGCCTACCATCTTTTCACAGGGAGCCAAGGCTGCATACCGATCGTCCAAGGAGTAAGGCAGGGCTGCCGTCGCCTTTCCGAGCCTCTATCGTCACCCCCAGAATCTAAAATAAATAATTGTACTTAGACTGCTGTACCTAGGTTTTCGTCCCTAGGCTTTCTTTGTACAAGCGAGTTTGTAACGTAAAGTAAAAGTTCGGTCCTCCGATAATTGTTCTGTTCTTTTATATTTCATGGCAAACAAGGAGCTCACTCCACCAGTACAGTTGAGTACTGACACCCACACCGTTTTCATGCTCAGACACAGGTAGAAGCTCGTGGCGTAGAGTTCGCTTGGATGCGTCGAGGCACGGAGTTTCTTGGCGATTCGAAGCGTGCGGCCGCGTGAAGTCAAGACTTATACGGAACATAATGTATGGACATTGCCTTCCGAAGCTTCCGTTGGCTCAAGCATTGTATCGAGAGATGAGAGATGAGAGAGAGCAAAGTGACTTGTAAAATGAGAGAAAAGTGAGCTTGAGAGACTTGTAATCTTGGCCTTGCGTCCCATTATAATTTATTGTTCAATATCAATAAAGAGCACTTTTGAATAACTTGTGTTTTTTCTTTAAATTTTTGCTGCATGTTCAATATTTCTACTTGGGACTCCTCTGCGACGACCTCGTTGCCGCCGCTGTAATCGGCTGTTATGAAACTGTCTTGCATGAGCACAATCTAGGCTCATGCGGCATCACACCTTGGTGAGGACGATCGCCCCTATGGGAGCGGGGTGTGACATAATGGTATCAGAGCACGGCTTTACTTCCTTGGACTTTATGTCGATCTCTGAGTTTTGAAAGCTCATCGTTGATAAAGAAGTGTGCGCTCTCTCTCAAATGTCCCATGGCAAGTCCATACAATAAGTCTAAATATTTTCAAAAGCTCGTGCAAGTGTTCAATTGAACACATCGGTAGGCGATGGCCTTTGTGTCGAATGGTGTTAAACTTGACTTGATAGAAAACACATGCTAAAGTTAGCAAGTCGCGTGCATGTCTAAATAGTTCTACGTCGACGTTAAAAAATGAGCATGCAAACTCGGAGTATAGTCCGTACGGGACGGCTATGCACACGGCCTTTTGGCTAAGTTGTGCCGCGTGTCGCGCACCTAGACTTTATGGTGCAAACGAATTGCGAGCGATGTCAAGTATCGCCCGGTCGAGGACGAAGATACACTTAGAGTGTATATTGATATAAATGCTATCGAACTAACGCTTAGGCATACAAGGAAGATTGGTTCAGATTTTGAGGAATAGTACGAATGACTTAGTACGTCGGGACGCGTGAGAGATTACGCTAGAGATTCGTCGAACAAACTTGGAAGATATTTTAGCGAATAATACGAACGTGATTGTGGATTAGATCGGATGGCTCGAATCCTGAGTGGTGTATGGTTTCTCTTGGAAATCATTCGAGCAAAAATTGAGGATTAGAAGTAACAACGAGTATGTCGACAAGGCGATGCGATCGCGCAAAGCCTTAGAACGCGTCACGCTTAGTTGGTCGTGACTTCAAATGTTTCGAACGAGATGTCGTCCGAACAACTTGTGAATGGACAACGCGTGTTAGAAAATGTTATTGAATCAGGATTTAGAATAATGAATAAAAGTGAATGTCTTGATCAAGGAGACCTAGAGGATCACGTTTATGATTTTGGATTTGGTCGAATGGAATTATGGTATATCCAATTCGGACAATAGCATCAGTTGCACGACTCGAAGTTCGTTGCAAAGGAAGATCGTCAGGTTACGTACATCATCGATGGTATTGAGGCGTATCAAAGATTGATGTGCGAAAACTCGGAGGTACTCTAATTCGAGGAACGATGATCATGTAAAATATCATTGTTCCGATGGATGCTATACTCGAGATGTTG
This sequence comes from Iris pallida, assembly GCA_029216955.1. Taxonomy (NCBI): domain Eukaryota; kingdom Viridiplantae; phylum Streptophyta; class Magnoliopsida; order Asparagales; family Iridaceae; genus Iris; species Iris pallida. The sequence goes on from JANAVB010035461.1 coordinate 22,242, forward strand.
AAATGTGTCGAAGAAAAGATAGACTTGGCTCAAGGATTTTCTAGTTAAACGAATGTCGAACAGACTACCGAACTGAGATCTTGGCTTGGAGAAAAATAAAATGATTAGATTGCTTCTCGATAACCACAACGTTTACGTTCTTGTTTTATGCGAGCGCAACTCTAGCCTCGCACATGCATCACGCCGATTAGGGCGATCACTCTGCGTGAGCGCTGGTATGATGATTCATACAGCAGGGGTGATCGAACTTGCATGGTGTGATAGTTTGATTGCTTTGACTTATGGTTTGACGTAAAGGTGGACTCGAGAATAACTTCGTGTGCTTGATGAATTGAACTTGAGGATTGAGTAGGTCCAATCCGCGTATAGAGAATGAATTAGTCTAAACTCAAGCAAGAGTTACGCTCCGATAAGGACGGTTATCTTACGAGAATGTGGCATGGTGATTCACGTCCAGCGTAGATAATCGAACTTGCGTGAGATTGGGGTATGACACATTGTTGTTCTAGACGACCTCGTAATCGAATACATGAATTGGTTAGAATAGATATGTGAATTATGTCGACATGTTGGAAGGGATAGACTATATAAATTGGTGCCTCGAATGGAATTGAATCTGCGCAACGAGTGCTTTGATGTGAGTTAGGTGATCGTGCTCGATGTTTAGAAATCTGAGTGACGCAAGCTTGGGTAGAAAATCCCGTATTATCGACCTTGGTTTGACCCTTGGATTGGGGTCAGTGTTGGCATTATCGTTGGGGAACTATGATTCCAATCCTGACATTGACTTAGCCTTGAGAAACGGCCTAGCGGTTAAACGAGACGCCCCTGTTTCAAAAGTTAGCAATCGAAAGATTGATCTTGAGGATTGTTTTGGATGGATAGAGTGAATCAAGAGTATAGAAATACCCCTCATAAGATTTGACTAACATGCATATATATCAAGGACGCCTGAATATGTGCAAGATACGACTCGAGTGAGAATGACGAATTCTCTATCATGCGGCTTGGCTGAAATACATGTATTTTAGGGATGCCTGAAATGCATGTACGATCCAACCAAGTGATACGTTGAGTTCAAGTAAGACCTGAGGAATGGAAGAGTGTCGAGGATTTGAAATTGTGTTAGAAAAAGATTGATAATAGTGCGAGCATGGCTCGAAATCGAAGAAACGTATAGGCGGAGTGTGTACGAGAGTCCTTGGATCAAAGTGGTCCAAAAGTAAGTAATCAGTTAGTTTCGAGGACGCAACTTTTTTTGAGTGGTATATGATGTAGTGCCCCGTCCCACAAAGTCAATCGGAGGGATCGAAATGCCAACGGCGTTGGGACTTAGCCTTGCAACGGCTGCTCGAAGACTCGCTCAGTCGAGGCGACTCCTCGCTCCGGTGGAGTAGTTTCAATAAACTTGCCTCATCTTAGCCTTCACATAATAACTCGTACAAGTTAGGCTTGATAATAAAAGAGACGCATCCACATAGCTAAGGAAATAATCCCGACGGGTCGAAATGTGTTACAACATGAAAAATGGTCCCACGGTCTGCTTAGATGTCTGTTCAGCGTGCTTTCAAAATAACACTCAGTCCTTCATCCCATGGCTTGGGAGAAGGAAGTTGGCCTAAGTTGCCACAACGCTCAAAATTAGCCTAAGTCATAGACGTTGCCCGTGTGAATGCTTGATAATGCATGCACGGTCCCGTCGTCCAAGGCTTGGTATAACCTTCATATGTCTCGTGGGTTAAGTCGTATTGCACGGCTTGTGGCTTAAGTCTAGGCACCCGAGAACCTGGTTGTTCAAGTCGAACGTGTGCACGGCACGTCCCCTTAATGCGAAGCTTGGCGTAGCCTTTGCTCGTCAAGTCGTTGCCCGAATAAGTTAAACAAGAGTTTTGTCGGGCTATCGAAGCCATTTCTAGCACTGTCTCGCTCTATCTGCGGTTGTCAAGTCACGTCGTCCCTTGAGAACAAGGCTCGTCATATAAAGTATATGACTTGAGCATAGTGTCGCCTAGAGAACAAGTTATGTCTAAGGCACGAGCCACGGTCGGTTTAGTGAAAAGCATGCCATGGACAAAGAAGTCCACGCGACTGGTTGTTACCGAGATCGGTTCCCTACTTGGAGTCTCGCTAAGTCTCGATAAGTCTCGTACACGAGATCGATCCTGCTACTTGGGAGTCTCGATAAGCCTCGTTCATGTGAGATCGGTCCTGCTACTTGGGAGTCTCGCTAAGTCTCGATAAGGAATCACACGAGATCGGTCCTGCTACTTGGGAGTCTCGATAAGTCTCATTCACGAGATCGGTCCCGCTACTTGGAGTCTCGATAAGTCTCGATAAGGAATCACACGAGATCGGTCCCGCTACTTGGGAGTCTCGCTAAGTCTTGATAAGAAGTTTACGAGATCGGTCCCGCTACTTGGGAGTCTCGATAAGTCTCATTCACGAGATCGGTCCCGCTACTTGGGAGTCTCGATAAGTCTCGACAAGGAAACACACGAGATCGGTCCTACTACTTAGGAGTCTCGATAGAAAGATGGAAGGCATGGTCATGGTTAAGGAAGGAATTGATAGATCGAGTTTGAGTCTTGCATGGTCATTGGATAACTTGCACGAAAGGGTGAAATTCCTCGAGCGATCCCAGGCACCGGGTTCGTGTCGGCCTAGGAGGAATTGCAGATATTGTATGACCTTTATCGACGGTATGACTCGTTGAAGTGAACCGTTACAATAGGCTGTGGGTCATTCGATGGGAGCTAGTACTTCGCCACGCGAATGGTCACCGTATGCAAAAGATCAAGGATAGCTTGACATTGCTAGTAACCACTCATATAGATGTGTCGACAAGAGCGGCTATCCGCGTGTATGCCTTTAGATTGCGTCGAGTACTAGTAGGTTATGAGTTGGATTATCAAGTTATGCTTATTGCAAGCACTAACCTTGAGTCGGCATGAGTTAGGTGTGCACGGTTGTATCGCCATTCTGGAGCCTAAGAGTTGGCTATAGCTAGGACACGTGCTTTGGCATGAATGTGGCATCATCTCGAGTTAAGTCAGAAGGTCCGTAAGGCAAGTTGATTAAGTCTGGTTGATACTTGGAAGATACGACCTCTATTCTAAGGCACGAGCAAGTGTATTGGCACGACCAACACGAGTTGTCCCCTTGACGTCGTTGGCACGAGACCGGTCTAGAGGCACATAAAAAATTGAAAGTCTTGGCACGATCGAGTTGCACGGCCGAGTTACATAAGTTTCTGCCCGGCGAGGCACTGCCTCGAATATATTGAAGTCACGAATAGAATATAGCACGACCTTGTCGTTGTGTTGCCAAGTATAGGCCGAGATGTCTTGTCCTAAAATTGATCCTAAGGCAAGACTAGAAAGACAATCGAAAGGGATTTAAGCTGCACCGATTAAATGAACGTATCGGTTTTTTATGGGTGGGCGAGGAGCTCACTCCATCAGTACAGTTGAGTACTGACACCCATACAGTTTTCATGCGCAGGCACAGGTAGAAGCACATGGCATGGAGTTTGCTTGGATGCGTCGAGACACGGAGTTCCTTGGTAATTCGAAGCGTGCGGCCACGTGAAGTCAAGACTTATACGGGACATAATGTATAGACATTATCTTCCGAAGCTTCCGCTGGCTCAAGCATTATATCGAGAGATGAGAGAGCAGAGTGACTTGTAAAATTAGAGAAAAGTGAGCTTGAGAGACTTGTAATCTTGGCCTTTCGCCCATTGTAATCTTATTGTTCAATATCAATAAAGAGCACTTTTGAATAACTTATGTTTTGCCTTTAAATTTATGCTGTATGTTCAATATTTTGCTTGGGACTCCTCTGCAACGACCCCGTCGCCGCCGCTATAATCGGCCATTATGAAATTGCCTTGTACACGAGCGCAATCTAGGCTCGTACGACATCATGTCTTAGTGAGGACGATCGCTCCTACGGGAGCAGGGCGTGACAATACCCATGCCTTCCCATTGCTAAGAGTGATCACGGCTAAACCTGAAAAATGTTAGTTTCTAGTTAGGAATGGAACGAGTACATTCTCACAACAGATTTAATAAATGACAAAATCCATAAATCTGTAAATAGTAATGACATACACGACGAAAAGATAAACATGGAATCATGACAAGAACTGAGCATGGTGGAAATGACAAGTAAGTACTAAAACAGAGTAGACATGTAGCTAATTATATACTGTAAAACAGACACTGTATCTATCTAGTGAGTTGAAATACTACTTCGACATGTAAACGGCTAAGGGTAAATCCGGTACCCCGCACATGAAATGTGCGACTACTATTAGGCAAAAATAAGGTCCGGCACCCCGCACGTGAAGTGTGCGACTGCTATTAGGCAAGAATAATATTGGTTTTATTTACATGTCTAGAGTATTTCCCCGCCCGACCAGTACTCATGGATCCAAACAGGTCACGAATACGTTAATAGATTGGTCACGAACAACATGTAAAGAATCCATAACTACTATCTCGTGTAACATCGTGTCAAGAACTAGTGGAATATCAATGTAAAACACTACTACGTACATGATCCATAGAGATAATCAAATATGAGAACTATCAGAGATGTACTCGCCTGAGGTCCTGTGCTGGTGAAACCGATAATACTATACCACTCAATGAGCCACAACAGTCAACACATGCAAGAGTCTTTGAATGCTGAAATAAACATTACCAACATTTTTAGAATAATCAAATTTGCTAGAATTTCCTGTCCTTAAGTCCAATTCTGGACACAGGGGCAAAACGGTAATTTTGGGTCAAAATGGTGTCCGCCGTTGGACCCGCTTTGCACCGAAAGACGTGCTAGAGTCAACAGTCTCTAAGTTCGTCAAACTATATGTCTACGAATTCGTTTTAGTGATACGAACCCAACCGTATGTCCAAATTTGGATTCAGGCAAGCCGTGCACAAAATTGTCCGTTGAATCGGATCGTAGGGCCCGCAAAGCGGTGATCCGATCAATTGTCTCAGAATCGGACCAAACTTGGTATACAGGACCAGAAAAATGATACGATTTTGTTGGCGCAAGTATTGTCTCGATCTGACGAACGTGCACAAAGTAATTGAGAAATTTGCACATAGGCCGATACGGTAAATTTCGATAGATACGCATCAAATTCGTCGCGCACACGCAACCAATTTGAATTCCGTCAAAGCTCACACGTCCGTGAAGCCATTACGCATCGTTCGTTGCTTTCGGTTCGCGACCACGTCGCCCGGATTGGCGGGACGCACGTCGTATCAGAAATTTTTCAATGTTTGAAAACAGTTTTTTGGTAAACTTTAATCTGTTTTGACAGTAATTTAAATAACGAAAAAACAACATCAGGGTTTTAATCCCATATAGGTTGTCTATAAAGCTATTCAAACACAAGCTTGAGACAGTCAAAGGATTGGCGATTTGTCGCCTTCAAAATCAGGGGTTTGGACTATTAGTATTCTGTTTTGAACAGGTTTTCGATGAAGTTTTCATCAAATTTTGGGCAATATATTCGTTTATGACAAAATCTACGTACTGGGATATAAACTTGGTTATATTGGCTTCGTACCTGCGAGACCCGTTCGTGAAACGAATGCTCGGGTAGACGGAAACCACTACGCGAAGTTGGGCACGCGTTTCCTTCTCGCTGCTGTGCTCTGTTGCGCTGTCCGTACGGCTCGCACGCGCGCGACTTCCTGTCGCTGGTCGGCGGTGGCTGCGGCGCTGCACAGCCGCCTGGGCGGCGCGCCGTGGTCTGGGGAAGGTTTGCTTAGGGTTTGGTTAGGGTTTTGGTTGTTGCTGTTGTCGTCGTTGTATTATAAACATGGTCGAGGAGGGAAGACTTGCGCTCGGTCTGGGGAATTGATCGGGTGGGGCTTCTGGCATGGGCCTGTGGGCATGTTGGTTATTTGTGTGTTGTTTTGTTTTTATAACCTTTCTTTCATTCTTTCTATATATATATTATATAATTATATATATATATATATATATAAGAGATATAACTATATATATATTATATCTCTTTATATATTATATATATATATAATAATATATATATATATAATATAATATAAAAATATATATTATAATATATATAATCTATATATATATATATATATTATAATATATATATATTATATATATATATACACACACACATATATGTATATATATAATGATATGATACTTCCTAATTTCTAAAAATCATAATATTAATCTTCCTAGTATAAGGTTATAATAACAATATGTACATAGATATAGAATATATTTATTTTCAAAATAGGAAATAACCAATAATAATTATAATATAGTATATATACACATCAATTATCATAACAATAATAATCAAAATGTAGGAGAACAAAGTGCAGTAAATCAATACTAGATGTACTTGAAATTGCAGGTATAGTCTAAATATCGCCAATTGTACAAGGATAGCTAAGTATGGTTTTTTCCTATTCCAAAAATAGAATATCAATTCAATAACAATAACATATATATTATACATATATATATAAAATATAAATCCTTTATATAAATACCTATTTAGACAATCAAAATTAATAAATGTAATATGTACGTCTACATGGACGTCTTTGGTCTCACTACAGGACTATAAGGGCTCGTTTTTGGTTCGGGTCAAGTCCGAGCTAAATCGACACAACCGATTTCCTATAATCATAATATTAATAATAACTAATTAGTTTGTATATGGAAGTCAGGTCACAACTTGGTCTGGTTTTCCTAGTTAGGACACACTTATGGTTGGGTCTCCCCTGGTATGGCTAATACACTAGTCAAGGAACATGACCATGCTATCCATGCCATGATTTCTAGTTGTCTTGTACTTCAAAACTCAACCACGGCTAAAGTCATCTACCGTAATAATTAACTAAATAATTATTTATAAAATCCTAAACATCTTAATTCAAATAAAATAAAATAAAATAAAATATATTAAAATTTTGGGAAGGGGTATTACAATTCTACCCACCTTAGAATAAATTCGTCCTTGAATTTAAGGACCACTAGGATAGACAGACTTGGTAGATTGGTGAAAGATAGTAGAAATTTATGATAAAAGAAATTGATCGAATAAAAATAATAAAATAGGAGAAAATATTTGAAACACTAAAAGCCCTAAAATGCTCTCAACTTTAACTTTTGAAACAAGTTTGCCAAGGAAAATAATCATAAACAAAGTATCAACGAAATCTGCCTTACACCCCGACAATAACTATGTGAATAAGTAAATGAATAAAATTTCTGAAACTCCGAAAAAGGGAATCTAGGGATTTGACCCTATCATGCCCCAAATCATTCATAAAATATTGTCTAAAATAATTCCTATTACTTTAAATAATCCTTGTAATAGAATCAATTGTCAAAATATTTTAAAATAATTCAGATACTTATAGCTGTATATTTTTCACGAATGCAATATCTTCTAAATATATAGTAGTAATTTGAATTTAATATAACTCTTGATAAAATTGTAACTCCAATAATCCTAGAGTACAATCTCTTCTAAAGTTTTGCAAATCTCTCCTCACTTTTTTTTTCAAATATCTAAAATAGAAATATAATAAATTATTTCCCGATTTGAAAAAATAATTAAACTAAAATAAACTAAATGGAGGATGTAAAAAAACGGAAAGTGGGCTTACGACCTACCCACCTTAGAATGATTCGACCTCGAATTTAAGGACTAGGATGATCAAATCTTTCTAAGATTTAAATAATATTGGATTTAACAAAAAAATCAATCCATAATGATTTTAAAAATAATTCAAGGTTTTATTAAAATAAAAAATACATTTGATCGAACCTAAATATAATACAATAATAATTTAAATGAATAATATGTTTATCAAATGACTTGGAAAAATAGTATATATTATTTAAACAGTACATATCTTTGTTAGTCCAAGACTGAATCAAACTAATTATAATAACAAAATGAATTTAATTGATAACTAATACTAGTAAATAGTTTAAACGATATTTTATAAATTCTAAATCCAAATAGTTTGACAAAAATTCTGTTGTCATCAAAATATAAATAAATCTATTTTCTAACTATAATTTATTAAAAAAAACAAATAAAATATTTTGAAAGCAGGATGTGGGTTTACAATTCTACCCACCTTAGAATATTTTGTCTTCAAAATTTCAAGGAGCACGATTAGGCACGACTATGAAGAATAATCAGAATCAAATTTTTAATTGATATGAATAAAACGACGAATGGTATAATCAAGGGAGTGATATGATTCATGACCTAATTAGTCATACGCAAAAATGTTAAGGATACTGACAAAAAGAGTGTGATTTAGTACGACCAGTACTCGGTCAAATGGTCTAGTTGACAAGCAAATGTTTTTAAGAACGATCAAGAGTGAAATGGTTGGGCACGACCAATCTATGGTCAGCATGGTTGAGTCATTACCAGCTTTTAAGGAATGGCCAAGGTTCTAGATGAAATCTAAACAAGATTTTAGTGGCATTTAAGAGGCAGTCACGATCAAGGCTAATCGTACAAGTCATCCAAGCAGGGTGAAAATAGAAGTTGGCACGAGCATGATCATGATCAAATAGTCATTACCGTAGTTGGAATGAAGGTATAACCACCTTATGATTTAGTTGAAATTATAGACATGTTTATGATTTAGTCTTGATAAAATGGTTTAAGGTCGATCAAAATTGAAATCATCTTGGTACAAACAACTAGTTGAACAAAATTATTTAGGCACGATCATGGAATTGAATTCTAGGATGACATACGAATTGGCACGATCAAAATAGAATCGAATAGTTTGATCGTGATCAAAAAGTATTTAAGGATGATCCAATCGAAATCGTTCTAACACGAATTTTGTAGGCATGATCATAGAATGAAACCTAGGAAAGGATACGAATTGACTCGATCGAAATATAACAAAAGGAGTCTAGTCATGATCGAAATTGTTCAAGGATGATAAAATCTAAAAATTCTTAAAATATTTATCCACAATTTTTAGGCACGAGTTTAGAATCAAAATCTAGATAGGTTTAGGAATCCAGTCGAATTTATATTAAAGATGACAATCTAACAAATAGGAGGATAAGCAAGGAAGGGAATTACCGGTTTATTGAGAAGATTGTGACTAGGAATAAGCACAAATCAATTAGAACACTTAATAGTTATATGCCATAAGACGTAGTCTCTATGGTATTCGAAACTCGTAAACATAATCGAAGTCATTTACCGAGAATTTATGCCTCGCCAGTGTACAGCTAGCTGCATTAAACCCTTGGTTCCACAACTCAAGCTATGTTGCGGTAACAAATACCATACCAACTCTATCCAATCTTGACATAACAACTCAAGGATGAAATAAGACGACCAACATATTTTAATAATGTTCGATCACCCACGCTTACTTAAAATTATTTCAACTTAGGGGTCATGCCACGCCAGTGCGCTGCTGGCTGCAGTGAACCCTAGTTCTCGATAATT
>JANAVB010035462.1:0-20794 GCA_029216955.1 Iris pallida
AGGGTTCGGTTTCTAAGCTGGGCTGGGCTCTTTTGGCTTCTATTTCTTTTTCTTTATCTTTTTTTTTTCTATTTCATATTTATTATAACTAATATGCAATATAAATACATACACACTTATATATACACATACACACATACGTATGCACATATATATATTTATATATACACGTATACATTTATATATATACACATATATATATTTATATATTATATATACACATACATATCCTCCTATATATGTATATATACACACACACACACACATATTTATTTATATATATATACAAACACTTTTATACATTTATGTATATATAAATACACCTACACCCATATACATATATATTTTTATATAAATACGCATACACACATATATTATTCTTTTGATAAAGAATAAATTAATAATAAAATAATAATAAATAGTTTATTTTCAATAACCACATAATATATTATAATAATAATTCTACTAGTAATTAAAATAATTTAATAATAGCTCTTGGGTGGACATATCATATACTCCCATTATTGGGCCCCAAAAAATCGTGTAAATATTCTAAAACGCTATTTAATATTAATAATACCTATAATTTACATATAATAAACATTTAGAAAATAATTGCCAAATCCTAAAATATATACAAAATCTTTGCATTTACCAAACATGTCTACAAGGCTGTATTTGGTCCCACTACATGACTACATGGGCTTGGATTTGACTTGGGTCCAATCTGGACAGGTTCAGTACAACCGGGTTCCCGAAAACTCAATAATATAATTAAATAATAAATAAAATCTTCAGTAGGGTTAAGTTGCAACTTGGCCTGGTTTTCTTAGGTAGAACAATCCTATGACTCGGCCTTCCCCTACCATGGCTAAACACTAGTCAAAGCACGCTACTGCACTATCCGTGCCAATATTCCTAGTCGTCTTGTACTCCAAAACTCATCTGTGGGAGATTGTAAGTAAATAGCTACAATATATAAGAGAACTAATCAGTGCTAGTGATTCAGAGTACAAGATGGTTATGTAAACGGCACGATGTTGTACACGAGTAATCTACAGAGGTTGTACACGAGTAATCTATAAGATTGAATACATAACCATTTCTACTCTCCCGTCCCAATTAATACACAAGGATCCAGTCAAGTTATGTTATTGCACACGAAGTATAGTTGTACACGATGATCATGTGAGCACATAAGTATATACGATTTCATACGATTTGTATACGAAAGTCACAAAATAAGGAGTACACGATGCTCATGATAAATTACACGAACATAAAATACCCGAAGTATTCGCTAAGAGGATAACATCGCACGACAAGATCCATATAGTACTAATCCGTGTTACCAACGTGTCAGCATCGAGTAAAGTAATCTAAAGCAGGAAATATAATCCTAAACAAGATATGAAATGATCAGAGAATGTACTCGCCTGGTATCCTGAATATCTGAAGAGAATCTACTGTCTGAGGAGTGGTGTTTGGCTCCTATAGAATAGTACGAGTCACTACATGTCTAAAATAGTATAACAGACTGCTACAATGCATCTACATGATATTTGGGGTCAATCTAGGCTAAAGTCAACCCTTGGTCAACTCTAGTCAACTACACTAGTCAAACTAGGTCAAGCCTAACCCAAACAAGTCTCACTAGGCCTAGCCATGTCTATCCTAGCATCCACACACAATACAAGTCAAACTAGTCATCAACACTCACCATTGGTGTATTCATGCCATACACATAGGCTATGTGCCATATATATATAGCCTATAGGCCATATAGGCTATTTTACACATTTTACACATATTGTATATATATACTAAGTTAATATAAATTATCATACACATATACATAGGCCATATCATTATATCAAGCATTTAGATAATATATTTATATACACATATAGTGAGATAGAGAGAGGGATACATGGCATGTATGTCTATGTGTGCATGGCTATAGTTAATAGGTGTAAATAGGATAACAGTAGGGTGTATCTTAGGTGTGTACATGTAATGTGTCAATGTGTAACATTAGAAATAGTATTGTGTGTAGAGCTATAGCTACTAGGGATTAGGAAATAGTAGATTGGTTTGTGTGTGTGTAATCTGAAAGCAGGGAAACAATGAGTGTATCATGTGAGTGTCAAACTCAGAAGAGTGTTGTGTCAAAGTGTGAGTTATCAAAACAGTGTAATGTTTCCATGTGTCCCAGGGAATCAGTACAAGGTGAGTGAAGAGTGTGATAGCTAATCTCACGAAAATGGAATTAAGGTAATGTGTGTGTGATACATGACCAAGTGTGTGTGATACAACATGTTCTCAGTAATTTCAATAGGACAAAGCAGTGTATCAATGTGAAACAGTGAGAAATGTGACAGTCAATGTGTGTGAGACAATGTGTTAGTTGTAGGGTGTTATGTGTACAGTTAATAGGGAACCTCTGTGTGTAATCAGTGAGGGTGTTAGATAATCTCAGTAAATTAGTTCTCAGGAAAACTGAGAAACAAGTGACAGTTTGTGATACCATGTGTGAATGAGTGTGAATCCCAGGAAAAGAATAGTATTCATAGGAGTTAAAACAAAATGACAGCAAAAGGAAAATCAATGTAATGTGTAATCTCAGGAAACTTAAATCAGTGTGTTAAATCAGTTGTAATGTGTGTGCATGGAGTAGAATGAGAAATCAGTTGACAGTTCTTTAATAGTTAGCATCAATTTTTCAGTTACACATTCAACCCCAAACCAATTTTGATATCCCAATCCTCAAACACAACTCTTAAACCAACATTTAAGTATTCTAATACATATGTAAATGAAATAATCTAGGAAATTAGTTTTGAAAACACATCAAATTTTAGAAAACCCACACAGTGAACCAAGTATCAGGAATTACACAGAAAGCCCAATTTCGAATTCAAAATTGGCAACAAACATCAAATTGAACGTGCACATGTGGGGTGTGCACACATATCTGGGAGAAGTGTTCGTGTCTAGGAAACTGGACACGAACGTGTCCAATCAGAGAAAACCCAGTGTATCAGTATACTGTAGTGCAGTGTTGTACAGGCAGAACATGAGCTCGTGGACACGACACAGTGTGCCACTAGCCACGTGCTCGTGTCCACGTGTTTGCCTAGCATAGGGAAACACGTGTGTCACCCTGCACCGTGTCCACAAGAGTCGTATCGAGAGTTTGGAGACCATATCAGAGCCCAAAACTATGTGTGCGTACGACAGTGTAAGACCCGTGCACACGTTTTTTATCATTCGACATGACACAACACATGACAAGGTTTTAGGGGAGTCATGTCAGACACTACCCCTACCTCCGTGTCAAAACCCAAGCCCCCACGTGTCCTGTGCAGTGAGCACGAGGCCACGAGCAGCAGGACAACGCGCGTGCGGCCTGCACAGCGTGTTCGTGTCCTCATATGGGTACGACATGACCCCACATTCACAAATCAAGGAAACAAACCTAAAGACAAACCCTAGATCTAGGAATTGAATCAAAATATTTGCAAAAACAGTAAAAAAATTAGTTTGGGCATTTCATCAAACACCTTAAAGAACAAAATGATACGTGTCCGATACGGACGCGAAACTTAATGCAAACGACACCAAACTTCTACTGTAGCTAGGGGACACCTAGATCTAGGCTACCATGCATAAAAAAGGAATTAAATTGAATTAGAGGGTTTGCCAATATGTTTCAAAGATCAAGAAAAAGCCCCAATTCAAACCGTTTCCGTTGATATCAAAATCCTTCAAATTACTTTTAGACTAAAATTGCTCCTCAAAATTAGCAAATAGAGGTTGATTAGAATCATATGCAAAAGATTTGTATCAAAAGGATTAAAAATGGATTTACTATGAATTTAGGAAGATGGGATTTACCTTTCTTTCTAAAACTTGGTTGAGCACACACAAAAGAGGCAAGAACAAGGAAGGGGTATTAAATAGGAGGATTTCCTTGTGTGTCCGGCCACTTAGGGTTTATTTAAGGTTAGGGCTTCTAGTTATGGGCCATGGGCTTAAGTCACAAGTCATTGAATTAAAATCATAAGTCATGAAATCAATGCACCTATTCTATTCTTCCTATTTGAAAACTAGATTCTAATGGCTAGGATGAGGTTAACTTAAGTACTAGGATCACTATAGCTAGGGCTAGATTCTAGGCTAGTCTACTAAGTCTCAATAAGTCAAAGTCAATATAGCAATCACCAATTAAATTAATTAAAAATTCAAAAAAATCACCAAATGACAAAAATACCCTCAAGCTAGAAATGTGGTAGTGCAACCAGAGTTGACCAAGGGTTAACTTTGACCATGAAGGACCTAGAATCATTTAGAATGCATTATAGATTACTCTTATTTCATATTAGACACTTTGTAACCTGTGGTTGCTCTAAATAGGACTCTATGGCTCCAGTTTGGACTTGTATTCTCATCAGACATTCGGGATACCAGGCGAGTACATTCTCTGACTGTTTCATACTTGTTAGGAATTATATTCTTATTATAGACTAATTTACTTGATGCTGACACGATGTTATCACAGATTAGTACTATATAGATTTTTACATGAGATGTTATCCCCCTCGGGTGCATCGAATACATCATATCATGTGCTTTTTACGAACATCATGTATTCTATAGACTCTATTATTCATGTACACTCATGTGCTCTCATGTACTCTCATGATCTTATGAGCTTCATGTATAAAACTTTCATGTATAATAACATAACCTGTATAGATTTGTATATTGATTAGGGTAGGGGGAGTAAAAGTCATGTGGACAATTTCAAAGTAGTGTAATCATGTATAAACTTTGTAGTGTAATCATGTATAAATCAAATCGTTTACATGTCTATCTTATACTTTAAATCACATAGTCACTTACAGTTCTATATTAACATATATAGATATCTTTTGTTTATCAGATTCTCTCTTTCTTTTCATGTTTATTCTTATAGCATTTCATGTATCTTATTCTATAGCATGCTTTACATTTTCTGTCATGATATAAACTGCGTGAGATGTATTGTGCTCGTTCTTGTCCTGATTGGACCTGTTGATAAAATTTTTCAAGTAACTTGGAGGATCACATCTAGCCTAGAGGACACTAGTAGAGCTTGGAGTAGATGTCTAGAGTTTGTTATCTTATTCCTTGTTGTCTTGGAGATGTATTTTATTTTAGATATTGAGATTTTGTGTTGTTAAACAATTGACTTATTTCACTTATGGTTGTATTCCTTTTGTGGATTTTTTATCTATTTCATCGTGCTAATTATCTACCTCTAGTTTGTGATTGAGATTGTATCATCCTGTGATTGTCCTTCGTTTGGAGATTATATTATATTATTAGTTGTGATGGTGACCTAGAATAGCGTTCTACCGTCGACACTGCGGCGTAGGCTAGACGTACCCACTTCTCGTGCCCTTATACTGGGTGCGGGTCGTGACAATATGATTGTGAGGTATAGATATTGGAGGGGTACAATTACTAGGCACGTAGACAAATTTCGATTGTATTGTTGGCAACTCTTCTTTTACGGGGACGGGCCATTTATAACCTCATCGTTCGCCCAAGACGTCCATGTGTAGGAACATTGTATTTCTCATGACATGTACACTATTATTGTTTACATGAGTCTCTGCCTTTCACACTTGCTATTCCTATTTAGTTTATCTTCTTGCAAGTTTTCTTATTCATATTGTTCATGTTTTCATTGATCATTATTTTACATGTTTAGTATTATATTGTATTTGTATTGTGATGGCTAAACTTGTACTTATTTCCAGACTGACTGGATATTTTTTTCAGTTGACAGATTCTTGATGACTTGCGATCTTGCTTTGGGTTCCTTCAAGTGGAGTTAGAGGTATCTTGGAGGCCAAACATAAATTCTAGTTAGATATATAGTTTTTGAATTTAATATTTAGTAGGTTGTTCTCAAATATTATTTCGATTTATTAATGGATTTATAAATTGAACAGTTATTGTGAATAAGCAAATAAATTATTTTTGTGAGTAAATATTTATATTGATGATTATTACTGAGGCCTAGACAACGTACTGTCGTTGATACTGCGGCGTAGGTTGAACTTGGCCATGTACTCGTATTCCAAAAGCGGGAGCGGATCGTGACAAGTTTTTATGGTGGTCCATGCAGGTCCGTGTTCACAAAAATTGTGCGAACTCATGGTAGTACCTATATTAGTTATTTACTGCGAGCCTGCAACTAGGAAAGTGCTCATTCACAATTAGGATTGATCTAAATTTTAGGAAAATGACTAGGACTAGGAATAATAGGAAAGCCCTGACTAAATTTAACTGTTTGGGTAGTTAGTCTATCTCGAGCGAACGACCCCAAGATCTTCTGCACGTATTCCTTCCTCGAGTTGGACGTCGTGTGGGCGACGATCTCCCAACCTTTTCTTCTCCTTGGCAGCACTCTCTTTCTCTCCTTACGTGAATCACAAATTTAGAGAAAATTTCAGATTTTTGATCAGTAATCTGGCGGCCAGAGAATAGAGGATATATATAGGCTACGGCAGGGACCATGAGGAGAAATTAGGGTTAGGTCTCCTAACGAATCTGGATATCACGTGTTCAGCCCGAACACACAATCCAGGCCCATTAACAATAGCTCGGTCCACTAATGAGCTATTGTTGCACTACCTCCCTAATCCTAAATTATGTTTGTGGGCTCCTTTTATTATATGCTCGTTTGGCTCCCCATGTTAAGATATCGTATGTCCGTCGATCAAATTAAGTTACTGACAACTATATTGATTCGACATCTTTTATCCTTAAGTAGTACCGCTCAACTTTATTTGTCATATCGGATATAATCCACCTGCAGGGTTTACATGACAATCCTTATGAGCTCCTTAAGAGGACATCATCAACCCGATGTATCGGGACATGGATTCCATTTATAATCAACAGCCCATACATACAATATTATTACCCAATTCATAGAGGTTGTTGATCCATAATGAATCTCACTCTTTTATGAGTCAAAGTAATGCATATTGCATATACATGTCCATTATTATATTCGGATTAAGAGTACAAGCATCCATAATAACAGAGGTGTTTGTTCTCTTATGTAGTCAGTACAAAGAGAACAACCTCAAGTGGTCCTTTTCAATACACACAAAGTGTACTAGTGTAAACCTATAGTCAAGATAGACTAATACCAGATTACACTACAACCTTTCCAATAGATTGTCCAAGTCCATCTAGGTTGTGAACTATTTATATACTCCATAGGAAACTGATAATATGATCTTCTGTGTGACACCACACCCATATTATCTATAATATAGAATATCAGACATTTGCATTAACACTTGCAACAAATACAATATGCAAACATTTGCCCATATGATTCTCATTCAAAATTTAAGGAAATAAGGTTACTACAAAAGTGATGCTTTCAGTATATAACCCTAACAAAGGTTGCCACATAGGCTATGTGGTTAAGATATGAATAAACGTTGAGTTTTGATATTAGATGGAATTGAGGAATTTCCATATGAGAGTATGTTATTATGTTTTGATATGACATCAGGATCAAAGGTGGATGGTTTGTCAATTGATAATTTAGATCTTCGAGGTTAATCAATTATTGAATATTAGAGCTGTTAAAAAATTTCGTGTTTTGAAATTCAATTTTTATGAAAATTTATGAATATGAATTTGGTGCTAAGGTTAAACTTTTGAAAGAGGATGATTTTCAAAATTGTGATTAAGAAGTTAAAGATCTAGTAAATTTTAAAGATTGAGGAGATGAGGGAATAGTTATTTTAAATATTTTGAGGAATTTGATTTTGAAGAATATGAAAAGATCATTGGATATGAATTTGAGAAATTGGATAGTAAATTATTTATCTAGATTGAATAATTGAGTTGAGAATTTTTAGGATATCCGATTTATGGGAATGATAGAATTTTAGATACTAATCGAGATAATAGGATACTGATGGGATGTTAGGTAGGTCAGACTCCTCATTGATCATAGTCTTTTCCATCTATCTAAATTTGTTTTTTTTTCTTATATTTCCTGCCCCTATCCAAAATTCTGTGAATCTCCTAGAATTCAAGACCATAACCTAGTTCTCATATATTTTATTCCTTCCCTATCCATCCTTCTTTGACCAATGATTAGATCAATCTTTCTATTTTCAATTTTTTTTTGCTATTTTTCATTTAATGATTTATGTTTTCTTGTTTTGATACTTTATTGATACTTATCATAGATATGTTAGATATTTTTAAATTCAAGGACAAATTTATTTCTAACGTGGGTAGATTTGTAACCCCCATTTTCAAAAGTTTAAAATTTTCATTTATTTTAATTATTTTAAATATTTTGCCTTAGATAATAATTTTTGTATTTGAATTTCTATGAAGGAAATCCTTAATATTTTTCGATATACAAAAGGGTTTACCAATTATAATTTCTAAAATCAGATTTTGGGTTTATAAAAATACTATTTAAATTATTCGATGTTATTAAATATTAATTTTGAATTATTTTGTAAACAAGTATTAGAATTAAATTTGATTTAGCTTGAATTATATATTATTATTTTTGATCAATAAAAGCTATAGCTATATTATTTTAGATAAGATTGTACTTATGAAAATCTATTTTTACAGATTACTGATAATATTGAATATTGTTTTAAACTATTATTTAATTGTGATTTGATCTATATTGTTTGCTTTAAATTTATAAAAATTATTGATTATAATTTTTGACAAATAAAATCTATTGTTATAATTTTTCTATTTATGGAAAGATATTTCATAAATTATTTGATTTATTATAGATCAATTTTTTGAATTTTGAATTTATAAAGTATTATATATTATTTGTAAATGATTAAGGTAATTAATTTATGGGTTAAGGATTTAATCAATCTATATCTAATGGATTTTAATCTATGGAAATATTTAATCCATAGGATTCTTAGTCCTTTCCTAATTAGGAATCACCATCCCTATATAAAAGGGGTGCTTTCCTTTGTTTCCTCAAAAATTCCCAACCCAAACTACTTGCCATCCATAATTTTTATTGTGCATGCACCGTGTCCATGTCCATACAATTTCATTATTTTTCTATTTTCTATTACATATACATTTCTTGTCACGTCTGATACCCCGGACACAATATCAACCCCAAATTCTTGTGTCTCGCAGGATACAACCCAATCTTTCCTGAGTTGTGTCTCGCAGGACACAAAATCTTTAACCCTGACCCTAATCTAGCCGAGCTTCCCAGCAGCCCTGTCTCCGAGCTTCCCGGCCAGTACCACCCCGCAACTTCCCCGCTCCACCCTTGCAACTGCCACCACCGCCTCCTTAGACACCTCACCAGAACTCCTTCCCTGCCAAGACGCCGCCTCACCCCGTATAGAGCTACACACCCGTGACTCCAGCGACCGTCGAGACACAGACCCGTACTGCCTCCCTGTTCTCCAATAGCAGTCCATGATAACCCTGTTGGGTTTTTTAGCCTTTTATTTTGGTTTTTAGTCCCACATCGGCTAGAAAGGAATATGTATCTCCATATATATGAGTCTTTGCTCTTTATGGAGATGCACATGTAGTGCACATGGGTGTGTGCCATGTGGGATTAATTATTGATGGTATAAAGGCTTAATCAACAATTAATAAGCTGTAAGCTTTTTGCTCTTGGGAAATTTATTTCCATAGGAGCTAAGCTCCGTTGGGGCTTAGCGACTCGGACTCGAACTCGGACTCGGACTCGGACTCGGACACGGACTCGGACTCGGACTCAGACTCGGACTTGGGCTCGGGCTCGGACTCGGGCTCAAGGGCTCATGAGGCGTAATGTGGCATTTTGTTGGCACACTTTGCACTTAGCACGTCAGCATTGTCGCTAGGCGCATAGTGCGCTTAAGTTGCGCTCGTTGCGCGAGCCACTTGCGCGACCATGTTGCACGGCCCGTTACGCGAGCCCAATTACGCTGGCCCAGTTACGCAGCCCAGTACGCAGCCCAGTGTGCGCAGTGTGCGCAGCGTACGCAGCGTACGCAGAGTGCGCAGTGTGCGCAGCGTACGCAGCGTACGCAGTGTACGTAGAGTGCGTATGTACGTATGGCTGGCTGCATATTAGAGCGAGAACGGTTGCAGCAGTTGCTGCATGTTCAGAAGTGGTTCTGCCACTACCCTGAAGTGCAGGCAACTGCTTGGCAACCGCCCCGTGGGCTATATATGCAGGTTCTCTCCTCTCTCTCAGTTAGTAGAAGTAATCAGAATTCCAGAGAGAAAACTCTAAGTGCTCCTTAATACAACAGAGTAGTGAGCGTGTTGTTTAACACAAACACTAGTACTTTTTAGTACGCGTGAGTTCTGTTACTTCAAACAGAGAAAGAAGAGTACCATTGCCAGAGGAGTTCGCCGTCTTCCGAGGAGTCAGAAGAGCAGGAGTGTTCCAAGGTTTTCCGTCAACCTTGCTGGTTCCTGGAAGCTGTTCGCAGAGGGCGAATAAAGCTTTGAGCAACGGTGATAATTCACCCCAGCAATTCCATCTCTCGTCTATCATCCTTCTGTTGCCTTTAGCAGTTCTGTCAGTATCTTCTTTTTAGAAGGCACTACTGCCAGTTTGCTATGATCATGAAAATCTCTTTAGATTATTCATGTATTACGATATCTTTTTAGATTTCGTAATTTACAGAATCCTTCTGGATCTCTGTTGCAAAACCTTCTTTAAGGAGTTGCATTAGAAACGTTGTCTTTATAACTGTTTCATTTTTCAGTTTTCTATCGAAAAATTGTGCCCCGGCGTTCCCGGCACTAACAATCTCAAAGCTTTATTGCTACGATGGAAAACATTAATGCTTCACTCCTCAACACTGACTTCTGTAAGTTAGAAAAGTTTGATGGAGAGCATTATCAAGTCTGGAAAAGGAAGGTTTATCTCACTCTTCAACTCAGAGACGTTGATCACGTACTGCTTGAAGAGGAACCTACTGTTCCAGATACTGGGTCTGCTGCTGCAATATCTGCGGCTACTAAACTTCAGGCCAAGTAGAGAAGAAAATAGCATTTGCAGGCTCCTTATCCTGAATGCTATGGAGGATTCCCTTGCAGAATCCTATTCTAAGAAGAATATCGCTAGAGACATATGGGAGTCTCTAGAAAAACTCTACGAAGAAGACAAGAACCGCAGTAAAATATTTGTGGTTGAAAAATATCACAAGTGGTTCTTTGAGGATGAAAAGTCTATGCTGTCGCAGGTGAAGGAGTTCCTGAAACTGCGACAGAAGTTGGAAGACGAGGCGATGCCCCTCCCCGATAAGTTTGTTGTTGGAGGGATTGTCTCAAAGCTCCCCGCTGGGTGGAGCAAGTTCTATGCAAACATGCATAGGAAGAAGTTGGAGATCACCCTTGAAGATCTCCTACAGAAAATCTATGTTGAGGACCAGATACGGGCTCAACTGAAGGTGGACACACTGTCCAAGCAATTGCAACGCCAATCTGGTTCAGACCAAGGGACCAAAGGGAAAGCAGGCGGCTTTCCACAGCAAGAAGAAGAACCCTGACAATCTAAAAGTCAAGGGAACTTCTATCAAAAAAAAGAAGCCAAAGTCAGAAATGCCTTGCTTCAAGTGTGGCAAGAAGGGCCACTTTAAGAATGAGTGTAAAGAAAAGACCAAGCAATCAGAGCAAGGAGAGCCTAGTATGGTATCTATGATCACTGACGTAGTTGCTATGATTGCACAGGTTGATGCAGTAAGGACTGACTCTGACTGGTGGGTAGACACTGGAGCCTCCTGCCATGTATGCTCCAGTAAGGAATGGTTCACCACCTATACACCTACTTCTGAAGTGGTTATGATGGCAAACCAGGCACAATGAAGTGCTCGGGATCGGGACGGTGGTGTTGAAGCTGACTTCGGGCAAGTCTCTGACGCTTCAAGGCGTGAAGCATGTTCCTGCTATCGCCAAGAACCTGATCTCGGGAGGCCTACTCTGCAATGCAGGCCTCAGGATGGACATCAATGCTGGCCAGATGGTGATGTCTATCAAGGAAACATATTTTGGGAAAGCTTTTTATACCGAAGGAATGTTCAAGATTCAGCTTGTAAATCAGTCCAATGTAATTAATGAAGTCACTCATTCTGCTTATACTCTTGAGTTGTGGCATAATAGGCTAGGACATGTTCATTGTAAACGAATAAACAGAATGTCTAGTCTAGGACTTATCTCCAAATGTGGGGATAAGGTAGAGAAATGTGAAGTTTGTGCTCAAACGAAGATCACAAGAAAATCCTTTCCTCGGGTTAATCGAAGTACAGATCTTCTGGAGTTGGTTCACTCCGATATCTGTGACTTCAAACAGTTCTCTACAAAGGCCGGGATGAAGTATTTCATAACCTTCATCGATGACTTCTCAAAGTATGCATTCGTCTACTTGCTGAAGGCTAAAGACGAAGCATTCGAGAAGTTCAAGGAGTTCAAAGCTGAAGCTGAGCGACAGACTGGACAACAACTCAAAAGGATAAGAAGTGATCGAGGTAGGGAGTACAGGTCTCATGAATTCACATCGTTCTGTAAGGAACGTGGAATTGTCAATAAGACTACGGCTCCGTACTCTCCTCAATCAAACGGAGTAGCTGAGAGGAAGAACAGGACGTTGACAGAAATGATAAATTCAATGTTGTTGACTGCTGGCCTTCCTAAGTGCTACTGGAGAGAAGCTGCATTGACGGCCACTTTTATTCTAAATAGAGTGCCTCATGCAACTTCTGATATTACTCCTCATGAACTCTGGTTCAAAGTCAGACCTAACTTGAATGTTATTCGAGTGTGGGGGTGTTTGGCATATGTCAAGCTTCCAGATCTGAAGATTCTGAAGCTTGGGACAAGGACTACAAAGACGATCTTCTTGGGGTATGTCGAGAAGAGTGATGCTCGGAGATTTCTTGATATTGAGTCAAATCATATCATTGAATCTCGCGATACAGAATATTTTGAAGACAAGTTTGCAAGGCACAAAATATTGTTCTTCCGGATGTTCCGGAGAATAATGAGGGTGCACAAGAGACTGAAGTCTTCAATGAAGATGTGGTCCAAGAAGATGTTGTTGTTGAAACAACGGTTGAACCAGAACAAGCTGAACCGTCAGCTAAGCGTGTGAGGAGGCCGAAGGACTTCGGAAGTGACTTTTTTACCTATCATGTGGAAGCAGATCCACTTACCTATGATGAGGCGATGAAGACCAGAGACGCGGTTTTCTGGAAGGAGGCGATTGACAATGAGATTGATTCCATCACCTCAAATAACACTTGGTGTTGGTTGATCTTCCTGAAGGAGCGAAACCCATCGGATGTAAATGGATCTTCAAGAAGAAGATGAAAGCAGACGGAACTATTGACAAGTTCAAGGCTAGGTTGGTAGCCAAGGGGTTTTCTCAGAAGCAGGGGATTGACTACTTTGACACATATGCTCCAGTAGCCCGGATGACCGCC
Organism: Iris pallida; assembly: GCA_029216955.1. Taxonomy (NCBI): domain Eukaryota; kingdom Viridiplantae; phylum Streptophyta; class Magnoliopsida; order Asparagales; family Iridaceae; genus Iris; species Iris pallida. The sequence continues at coordinate 13,518 of JANAVB010035462.1, forward strand.
ATCAGAATGTTGATTGCTCTCGCAGCAATAAATAAGATGGTGATACATCAGATGGATGTGAATACGGCTTTCCTAAATGGCGAGCTGACCGAAGAGATTTACATACAACAGCCAGAGGGATTTGTCATCAGAGGTCTTGAAGACAAAGTCTGCAAGTTGGTGAAATCCTTGTACGGTCTTAAACAGGCTCCCAAGATGTGGCATGAGAAATTTGACAAAGTTATAAGGTCAAATGGCTACATGGTCAGCGATACAGACAAGTATGTTTACACGAAGTTCGTTGATGAAAGAGGTGTGATCGTTTGTCTGTACGTGGACGACATGCTTATCCTAGGTACAGATATTAGATGTGTCACGGAGACAAAGAAATTCATCTCAAGCAAGTTCAGTATGAAGGACTTGGGGGAAGCTGATGTGATCTTAGGGATCAAGATCATCCGGACAGACACTGGACTAGCGCTGTCACAGTCTCATTATATTGAGAAAATGATCACTCGTTATGGGTATCGGGATCTTCCAGGGATCGATACGCCGTACAGGTGTGATCTGAAGCTAAAGCCTAATTCAAGGGAAAGCGTCAGGCAGCTGGAGTATGCAAGCGTAATCGGGAGTTTGATGTATGCTACTACTGCCACAAGGCCTGACATAGCTTTCGCCGTGGGAATGCTGAGTCGTTTTACGAGCAATCCAGGTGTTGAACACTGGAAAGCTGTGGAACGGGTTATGAGATATCTCAAGAAGACTCAGACATATGTACTGTACTACAGCGGAGATCCGCAGGTAGTGGAAGGCTTCAGTGATGCCAGTTGGTGCTCAGAGGTGGAGAGCGAGAGGTCCACAGGTGGATACATTTTCACAATGGGTGGAGCTGCTATATCGTGGAAGTCGAAGAAGCAGACTATGCTCTTGCGGTCATCCATGGAATCTGAGTTCTTTGCACTTGATACCGCAGCCGAGGAAGCAGAATGGCTTCGGGAGCTCATGTATGATCTTTCAGTGGTTGGGGTGCAAGTACCGGTGATACCGATATACTGCGACAACCAGGCACTGCGGCGGTGGCATCAAATGATCTCTTCAACGGGAAGAAGAGGACTGTGCAGTTGAAGCACAGGGCAGTACATGATCTTATCAAGAGAGGTGTTATTGCAGTGATTGATGTTCGGAGTCAGGAGAACCTGGCGGATCCGTTCACCAAGGGCCTCAAGCGCCAGCTGGTCGATGACACAGCTTGTAAAATAGGCTTGAAGGCATTCTGATATTATATTATTGTATTCCTACCATAAAGTTTTATGCAATTAGTTCAAAGATTATCTACTAGGCATCTAGATTTTGGTTCAAGGGAGGACCACTAATCGAAAGAATATCAGGAACGGTAGGTACATGTTCTATTGGGCATGGAGAGGTTACGGACCTATAACCACTGTTGTCTACTGTTGTGTTCTGCGAAAAACAGTCCTGTGGGAGGTTGGCTTAAATGCCTTAATGAGTTCTCAGGCATTTGGAATGTCTGGTATGCTTTATAGGAAGCATGGTAGCACAGCACTTCAAGGAGTGTGACTCCATGCTATGTGTGGCGGTGACTCCACCATGAGGTTCTCGAAGGAGGTAAAGCCTCGGCTATGTTAGCCAAGTCACAGCGACGTAGTACCGCAAATAGGCAGTTGGCCTAATACTGTATATTGAATTAAAGAGGGATGTAGTCAGCACTACAAAGAGGAGGTGTTCCATGTTACGGGTGGCACGACACCACAATGAGGTAAACCCGGCTAGGGATAAAGCCTCGGCCTTGCAAGTCATGTCGTAGCGGCGTAACACCGCACAGAAGCATAAGGCTTCATGCTGGGTAGTTTGGCACTACAAAGGGGCTAGACCTCATGCTACGGGTAGTATGACACTACTGAGGTTCCCGGTGATTCGGGGTAAGGTCCTCGGCTTAAGGCCATGTCATAGCGGCGTAGCACCGCAAAGGAAGCGTTGGACGCTTCATGCCATGTCTCTTTAATAAAGAACTCACCTATAGTGTATGGACAAAGAGATATCAGGCCGTCTCTTGAGGGTAAACTTGTAGACGTCTAATATTATACACTGAAACCAGGCTGGCACACGGCCTTAAATGTGCAGCCAGAGGCACATGTAACTATATTATGTGAGTGGAAAGAATTTTAGCTATGATGCAGAATTCAAGGCTTAGTCCATTCTTGTATTATAGTTTGACTTTTGACTCACGTGGGAAGATTCAAGTCTTAAGTGGCATCTATCCTAAAAGCATAGTGGACAGTTACTGTGGGGAACACTCGTACTCATATATATAGAGATATGTGGGGAATGTTGGGTTTTTTAGCCTTTTGTTTTGGTTTTAGTCCCATATCGGCTAGAAAGGAATGTGTATCTCCATATATGAGTCTTTACTCTTTATGGAGATGCACATGTAATGCACATGGGTGTGTGCCATGTGGGATTATTATGATGGTATAAAGGCTTAATCAACAATTAATAAGCTGTAAGCTTTTTGCTCTTGGGAAATTTATTTCCATAGGAGCTAAGCCCCGTTGGGGCTTAGCGACTCGAACTCGGACTCGGACTCAGACTCGGACTCGGACTCGGACTCGGACTTAGGCTCGGGCTCGGACTCGGGCTCAAGGGCTCATGAGGCGTAATATGGCATTTTGTTGGCGTACTTTGCACTTAGCACGTCAGCATCGTCGCTAGCGCATAGTGCGCTTAAGTTGCGCTCGTTGTGCGAGCCACTTGCGCGACCACGTTGCGCGGCCCGTTACGCGAGCCCAGTTACGCTGGCCTAGTTACGCAGCCCAGTACGCAGCCCAGTGCGCGCAGTGTGCACAGCGTACGCAGCGTACGTAGAGTGCGCAGTGTGCACAGCGTACGCAGTGTGCGTAGAGTGCGTATGTGCATATGGCTGGCTGCATATTAGAGCGGGAACGGTTGCAGCAGTTGCTGCATATTCAGGAGTGGTTTGCCACTACCCTGAAGTGCAGGCAACTGCTTGGCAACCGCCCCGTGGGCTATATATGCAGGTTCTCTCCTCTCTCAGTTAGTAGAAGTAATCAGAATTCCAGAGAGAAAACTCTAAGTGTTCTTTAACACAACAGAGTAGTGAGCGTGTTGTTTAACACAAACACTAGTACTTTTTAGTACGCGTGAGTTCTGTTACTTCAAACAGAGAGAGAAGAGTACCATTGCCAGAGGAGTTCGCCGTCTTCCGAGGAGTCAGAAGAGCAAGAGTGTTCCAAGGTTTTCCGTCAACCTTGCTGGTTCCTGGAAGCTGTTCGCAGAGGACGAATAAAGCTTTGAGCAACGGTGATAATTCACCCCAGCAATTCCATCTCTCGCCTGTCATCCTTCTGTTGCCTTTAGCAGTTCTGTCAGTATCTTCTTTTTAGAAGGTACTACTGCCAGTTTGCTACGATCACGAAAATCTCTTTAGATTATTCGTGTATTACGATATCTTTTTAGATTTCATAATTTGCAGAATCCTTCTGGATCTCGTTGCAAAACCTTCTTTAAGGAGTTGCATTAGAAACGTTGTCTTTACAACTGTTTTATTTTCTCAATTTTCCATCGAAAAATTGTGCCCCGGCATTACCGGCACTAACAAACCCCTATAGACCATCCCCATTGCCGCTGTCACCATCTCTGAGACCCTTACCACCGTCAGAAAGCCTCGTACGCCTCCACAACCACCAGTGCCACCACCACAATTTCCCTATCAAAGCAAAAATAATTGAAAACCCTAACCTCGCTGACCTCGTGGCCGATCTGTAGCCGCTCCGGCGCTCGATCTCCCATCGTCAGCGACCCCATAATTTCCACCATGGCCTCCTTCTCTGTGATGACAAGCGCCATCATCGGCCCAACCTCCGGCCGTTCATTCAGCGCGACGACTCCGCATCCGTGTCGCCTCAACTCTGCCGCGCGGAGCCCTCTCCGGCAACAGATTTGAACGTCAGCCCCACGCCTGTGCATCGCACTCGTAGGTCAGCGCCGTCGGCGTCTCGTCGAGCCCCGCCTCCCTCGAGAGTCGCCACCGTCATTCCCTCGGCGAGCATAGCCCTCTCACACTCTCTATCGTTTTCTCTTTTTCGAAAGACGAGATCTCTCTCTCCCTCAACTTCTTTGACTGCTTCGTTTTCTTAGTTTCTCTGGAGAAGAGACCATCTGACTCGCTCTCTATCTCTTTCCATTGTGTTTATCATTTTTCATGGAAAATGCACAATCTTCCATTTTTCTCCCCCTTTCCAAGGAAACGCAGGGAAAGAGAAAGTATGATTATATAATATGTTACATATTTTATAATTACTATATTATTAAATAATATATAAATACTATTGTTGTTATTATTATATTAGTATATTAATTAGTATCTATAGGGATATTGGTATGGGTGCGGCTATCCGCACCCCATGGATTACTAAGGACACCCTAAAAAAAAAATTTCCTATTTACCCCCCTTCCCATGCTCTGTCTTCCACCCCGCCCACCCCCGCAGGCGACCCTGACCGGCGACCCCGACGGTCCGACCTCCGCCCCCCTCCCCTGCTCCTCCGGCCCCCCTCGCCTCCTCCTCCCTCCTCCTTCCCTGGTCCTCCGACCCCCTCTCCTCTCCTCCGACCCCACTCCCCGCATCCTCCTCCGACCCCCTCCCCTCCTCCTCCGACGAACCCCCTCCCCCCTCGCTCTTTCGATCCCCCTTGGGTTGAGCGGGGCGGGGGAGGTGGAGGAGGAGGAGGGAGGAGGAGGCGGTGAGGGGGGTCGGAGGAGGAGGCGGGAGGGGGGTCGGAGGAGGAGGAGGAGAGGGGGTCGGGGGAGCAGGGGAGGGGGGTCGGGGGAGCAGGGAGAGGGAGGTGGGGTCGGAGGAGGAGGGAGGAGGAAGGAAGAAGGGTTGGTGGAGAGGGAGGAGGAGGGGAGGGGGGTCGGGGGAGCAGGGAAGGAGGGGGAGGGGGGGTCGAGGGAGGGGGGGAGGGGGGGGGGGGTCGGGGGAGGAAGGGAGGGGGGCGGAGGTCGGTCGGCGTCGGGTGGTGGTGGTGGTGGGGGCAGCAGCATGGGGAGAATGGGAGAGAGGGGGTAGAATAGGAATATTTTTTTTTGGGTGTCCTTAGTAACCCATGTGTAATGCCTGTTGTTCGTATTACGTATTTGGAATACGTATACGTATTTTATCTTTTATTTGCATATCTCCTTGGTTTGGCTTGGCTTGTTATTCTTGGTTGGGTTGGCTTGGTTCGGTTCGGTTTGTGTGGGTTTGGGTTTGGTTTTATATGGTGAACCCCTACTACCACCACCAACCCCTTATTAATCCATTCCTTCATTATCTCTCTTCATAACTCATCTTCTTCTTCCCCATTACTTCCTTCACCTACCAAAGAGAGGGAGAGAGAGGTCTAGGCAAGTGCAACTTGCTTCCACAAAAGAGCTCATTTTATTGTTCTATTAGCTTCTTCTCATATTTCTAAGACATATTAGAACTTGTCATTTTCCATTTCGAGGCTTTAATTTTGTAGATCTAGAAATTAGTTACTTTCGGATTTTGGTGGTTTTGATCTATTAAACTTCTTTGTTTTCAAGTTTTGATGGTTCTATGTTGTAGAGCATTTTATTCTACCCAATTTGACCTTTGAAAAGTTGGATTTGGATTATTTTGACCAAGTTATGGACTTTTGAAGCTTTGGGTTCAACCATGGAGTTCTTGCTGATTTGGAGAAGACAGTGAGCAGTGCACGAGCTTTTTAGCTTGTGCCACTGAGCTGCGCGTGCTCTTTAGCGCAGCGCAGTCGACCCCATACGCTGTCTTTTGGGAGCGTATGACTCGCATACGCTCGCTTGCTTGACAAGGAGTCGTATCGACCCCATACGCTGCCTTTTGGGAGCGTATGACTCGCATACGCTCGCTCGCTTGACTAGGAGTCGTATGGAGTGCATACGCTGCTTTGTGAGCGTTTGACCTGAGCGTAGCTTGCCCTGAGCGTACACTGGCTTGAGCGTATGTTGACCTGAGCGTACGCTGGCTTAAGCATAGCCTAGCCTGAGCGTAGCCTGACCTGAGCGTAGCCTGATTACCCTGGATCTTCTATAGCCTTGTATATTGATATTTTATCAGATATTTAACGCCCATTTTATATCCTTACGTCTTTTGTCCTGAACTTGATAATCACGAATTTATGTAATATGTTTGGAAAGGATAACTGAGCCTGACACGATAGTGACCCGTAGTGGTGCACTCCTGACATGAGTAACATGACATGACCTGATAGTGGCCCGTCGTGGCGCACTCCTGACTGGTACACTTGACCTGATAACTGACATGATTATCTCGAATAGCCGTTACGACGGCTACCTGACATGACATGACTTGTATAATTAACCTGGACACCGTGGGTGATTGTGCTTGTATAAATAAACCAGTCCTGTCTTGCATCATGTCTAGGATGGGACTCCTGAGTACCACGGTCAGGAGTACCTATTGAAATGAACTAAGGACTAATAACTAGTAATACATTAGTCATGAAGAGATTTCCCAGCTACAGGCAATCCCGTTATCTGGGCACGCCTTGGGATCTGTAGCCTGCCGTCGAGTAGGGCACACATTTCCAGCACACTGTCATGTATTGCCCTTCAAGCTACCTAAGGGTACATTCGTTTCCTGGATGATGTACCCACCTGAATTCAACTCTAATCTTTTAACCGGGTAACCTGGATGGTCTGCAGGATTGTGGCTGTGGAATAATCTCACTGCATCTTGTTAGTAATTAGGCTTGTGACAACCCTAGTTAGTTAATGTATCAAGCCGTAATTCTTGCTTGGCCGTGAAGTGATTGGACAGAGTCTAACCCGTCTAGTCTTGCCCTGAATCCTGTTCCAGATTATTGAATGACCAGAATGCTTGTATTTATTTTTCGATAAATGGTGAGAATTCCAAGTTCTGTTCAGACGAAGGGTTACAACCCTGGTCCTTGTTTGGTTTACGGGTTGTAACCTGGTTATCTGAATAGTTCCATGGTTATCTCTCGTATATCATCCTGGTGTATTTCTTATTTTCAGTTCTTACTTTTATTTATATCTTGTGCTGATTGCTGGTTTTAGTTCTTAAGTGAAGCTTCCTTTGTGGCACTTGCTCTTCTGGGGTCTGACCAGCTGGTTTTGTGTGGCCAGATTTCGGAGCAGCTCCAGAGGATCTACCGACCTTCCAGCCAGATGGTGGCCACTAGACGGAACCCTGGCAACGAGTGGGTTATTTTTGGCTCTTCCACTCTATTGTAAAA
>JANAVB010035463.1:0-23582 GCA_029216955.1 Iris pallida
AGCTGTTCCATTAGCAGGTATTCACAACAACATCTATACATTTGTCACAACTGAATATACGGGTATTTTAAAAAACTTTATTCAATATTTGAATAAATACAACTGGAATGTAAAAGAACTGAAATGAATGCTGATTTCAAATTAACAAAATTTCAAACCAATAAAACTGGAAACTGGAAATATCTAGCTAAGCGTTCGGATCGTCGGCCTCAGGTCCTGCGTCCTCCAAGGGGGACTCTGACAACACCACAGGGTACAGAACCGGGTCATAACAGCAATTGTACAATAGCTCAGCATCCTCAAAATCATCTAAAAATGTTGTCTCCAGTCAGGGGAGCAAAGTATAATTATGAAAATTAAACAATTCAACTAATAATTAGAATTTGCAATATTAAACAGTTTTGAAATAATATTTTCCATAATTCTATACGATAGAAAACAATGTGATTTGAGTAGATAATGACTATGACCAGCTTCGGTTGTACAATTGTATCCTAGCGATACGATATGGCTTATCCCCGTGTGTAAGTGGGGTAGGCTAATACAATCATTATACTATTTGGGGTATTGGTCATAGACACTACACTACTCCCCTAATATCCCGTAATCAATCAATATCAATCAATACTCTAGGAGAGATTTTCGTGTAACAATATGGTTTAAGCATGCAGATAACAATTACTAATTAAATTGCTCAACAAACACAACCGTACTTGCCTTTGTTTATGACTGGATCGGTAAAGTCGGTTCCGAGGAGGATGTCAGGTTCGTCTCCGAGATCCTACAGTTGAGAACCTTGACTTTGAACCATTGTGAAACCAAGCTAGGTGTGCTAGTTATAATCTCTAGAATTGGTCCTAATTCAGTTTTAAGTTATTAATTATTCTACCGGAAGATGTCTAACGTCGCAATTCTACGTTCGTTATTATTTATTTGAAATAAGCCGGTTATTGATTAATTGGAAAAATGGCAATTATCGGTTAATTTGGCAAAACTTTATATTTTGTAATAATATATATAAAACTAATATTTTTCTTTAAATGAGAAGAACGTGAATTTGTTTAATTAACAAACTTGTAATTTTACTAATTTATTTACTGTGAGAAAACCTTATTAATTTTCTATATTAAAATAAATACTCATTTTAATAATCTACGCGTTTAAAGTCAAAACAATTACTCAGAAAAATAAAGAAAAGCGTTACGGTACACAATACGGGGTCGCAGTAAAGAAAATAGAAAACTGGGCTTATGCCCTTACATTTATTTACATAAATGAATTTTAGGAATAATAATAAAACTTGGGTGAATCCTGAAAGCCGGGAAGCGGTCCATTCAGCAGGCCGAAGCCCTGCACCAAAAATACTAACAGCAGTACCCGTACTAAATAATAATTATAAATTAAAGATAATAATTATATGAGTCTCAGACTTGGTCCAAATGTCATAATATTGGCTAGCGCCTCAACGTACAGGAACCCTGTAGCGTTTGCGCTTCGCCAGGCTCATTCGACTTATAGGGTCGTCGCATAAAAGGTGGTACAGAAATCCATAAATCCGAAAGCCGACAAATCCAATATATAAACATTTTGCAAAAGTCCGATTTTTAAATCCCTAATTTTATACGAAAATCCGTTTTTAAAAATATTTCCGAAAAATTGGGCAGCATCTCCTCTATATCTGGGACAACCCAAAACTAGGAAAATGCGCAGACAACACCAACAATTATCCCAAACCAGGGAAAACCCAAAATTTTAACTTCCAAAACCATTTTACATAAAAATTAAATTTACAGAATCATTTCCGAAGCTAAATCGGAAACCCGAAATAAAATCGGAAATCCCGAAATGAAGTCGGAACACCACAGCACCCAAAAATCCATAATAACACATTTCGGAAAAATCCGAAATAACTACAGAACATCACAGAAACAGTTTCGAAAACTCCGAAACCATTACGTCCACAAAACCGAATTCCCGTAAAGGAATCGGGGACCAATCTCATCATCAACTACGGAAACGGGGACGGGAATACGAAATTATACCTTGGGTTGCTCGGCTAGAGCTCTCAGATGATATAAAGAAAGAAAAGGAACCCGCGGGCAGTGGATCGGCTCGGGACAGCGCCTTGTCGGGGTACGGCTGCGCTGGACAGCGGGATCCGGACACGAAAAAGCACAGACAGCAGGTCGGAAAAACCCACGGGACAAGCTGGAGCGTTCGAGGAGCGGCGCTGGTGCGGGAAGGTCCGACGGAGGCCGGAGGCGGGCGGCCGTGCGGAGCGAGGGTCGGCCGCTCGGGTCGGGCCGGCTAGGAGGAGGCCGGGGCGCGCTGGGGTGTGCTGCCGGGTCGGGGAAGCCGGAGTGCGGTGGCCGAAGGGGGAGCGGCGTTGTCGGGTTCTGGAGGATGGGGAGGGGTTTGCTTTGGGGAGTGGGAGAGAGGAATGGGAGTGGGGTTTGGAGGAGTGGGTTATAAGAAGAAGGAGAAGGAGAATAATGTGGGAATAAGTGAACGTGAGGGAAAATAGGTGCTGGAGACTAGGGTAAAGAAGTACTGGTCGTGGGGGTAGATTAGGATTTATTTTATTATTTTTTTTCTCATTCCAAATAGTGAAACCTATTTATATATATGAACAAAAGAATTTAAGAATGGGTTCAGAAAACAGGATTGGGTTTCGGGAAATCGTACCGGGTTCGAACTCGGGTTCGGAGTCCGGACTCGGGATAGGGGCAGGGCCGCAATCAAAAACCAACGATAATTTTAAAATAATGTTTTTTCCTAAATCCGACTAAATAATAATATAATAATATAAATAATAGTAATAATAATATATAATAATAATAATTAACTAAACTAATATTATACTACAAATCCATTAAATCTAAAATTTGGGTTTCACAGATATTGGCAGAGCAGTTTCTGAAGAAGACGGCATTAATCATATCGGAATGAAAGTAGCCATCAAAGAGGGAATACAGCCATCAAGTGAGGAGTGCTCACTTGAAGTCATGTTGCATGATTTCTACTTGGCCGACTTCTTTGACTTGGAAGAAGAAACGGCTGTCGATGTCTTTTGCTCGAATTCGTCGACCAGGTCTGGATGAACCCACATAATTTTGCCTTTGGCTGTTGATAGTAGCACTAAACCATCATTTTGTGCCGACGGAAGGTTGACTATCTTCATAGTTGCCTTAGGTATTGGGACGATACCGTCAGAGATTAGCTGAGGGGCAAAGTCTAGAGAGATGACGTTTGCAGTAACCGCCTTCTCGTTCTTTCGGAGAGTGATTGCCTTGGCGTTGACCAGCTCTCGGATCTTTCCTTTGAGTATGTAGCACGCCCTAGTTAGATGCCCCAGAAACTTGTAATACATGCAATATCTATAATTGTCAGTCTTACCTATTTCGTCTAGCCGTTTGATCTCCGGCAGTTAAATTTTATTGCTTTTGATCAAGCAATCGAAGATGCTCATGACGTCGTCATCGTCGAATGAATATTTTTTCTTGGGTCATGGTGCTACCCTCGGTGGAGGCGCTATTACTGTAGGTGATGGCTGGCCTACATTGATGGCTAAGGTCTCTTTGCTTTTACAATTGTTTTGGTGACTACAGCTGCTGGTACCGGCGTGCTTATCTTTGTCGAGATTAGGCATCAGGATGCCTAGTTGCTTGAACTTTTTAGCACTGTCTTCGGCTGCTCTGGCACTTACAATGAAGGAACCCCAATCTTAAAACTGTATAGGTTCCATCCATATGCTGATAATAGGTAATAAGTTTGATTTGCAAATATCTATTGTCAATGTGTTAGGAGTACCTAGAGGCATTTTTAGGGCCTCTCGTCGAAAGAGCTTGATGAAACATTCGGCTATTTTATTGGACTTCTGTTTAATTGTGGTGAGGGCGGACATAGTTATGTCATGAGTTCCTTCATAGAATCATTCCAGGACCATATGTTTTAATGCTGCGAATGATGTTATGCAGCCATCCGATAGGCTTCGATACCAGTCGTAGGCAACCCCCACCAAGCATCTGACGAACACTCTACTAAGTAGAGCATCATTCTGTTGGAGATGATCAGTCATCATCTTGAAGTGATTGATATGCTAACTCGGAGATGTGCTTCCGTCAAACAGCATTATGGTCGGCGGCTTGTATTTAGGTGAGAACGGGACTTCATTCCATTCTATAGGATAGGGTTGTTTGATCCCAAACTTTTATAATCCTTTCTTTGTTTAAAAGCCTCAAACTGATTTCACAAAAGCTTGACTGCTTCAAAAGGGTGTTCCAATATTTGAGGTACAACAGATTAATTTGATGGGTTAGGATGAGGAACCGCATGGTAAGCACCACCCCTAGCACCAGAATGACTTGGAGTAGCCTGTGCTTAAAGGTGTACGACCTCCAGGATAGTGGTACTTAGAGGAGGATGTGCTCCAAGCCTGTGTTGATAGGTACAGAACCTACTATATGTTCTTGAGTTGGAACTGTGTTCACAACCAATAGAACAGCATGTTGTGTCATGATTACTGTGTGCATGTTTATAACCATGTCAGCCATGGCCTTCAAATTAGCCTCCAAGGCAGCGATTCTTTATTCTTGACTAGCATAATTGGAAGCATCTTGCTCCTCGTTCGTCATGTAAGTAGATACTTCTCTTGATACAGAAGATGAGCTGGTGGATAGGACTGTCCGATCAGAGTCTTCGTTGTCGACATCGGAGTCTAGTAGACTGCTACCTTCAAGATTGGAATCGAGAAGATTCCTTTGACCGAGGAAGTCTCGACTTCTTGTGTTTTGGTAGACTCCTTCAGAAAAGTCTAGGATTTGACTAGGGTTTTGTCGACTCGAAGGTCATAATGAATTATGCCTCGGACGTCTTCCACCCACGGTGATACGAGATACATATTGACAGGAGCAAACTGCAGTTTGTCTTCATCCACTAAGATCACAATGGAAGATCGAGAGTTATTATGAGATCGAGAGTAATTCAAACGGATGAACACAGACCATTTTGCTGTCTTGTAGCAACACTTGATTCAACTTCATGTAAGCGACTGTGGTGTTTGTCGTATGCAGTTGATGATGCATGAAGTGAGTTATCTTCATCTATCAAAATCACATATGGAGAGCGAGGGTAATTCAAGCGGTCAAACATCGACCGTTTGGCTGTCTTACAACGGCACTTGATTACAATCTCATAATACTGATTATAGTGATGTTCATGATATAGAGTCACCATTACACGAGATGAACTCATAGTCTTTCGCTTTTGTATAATGAGTTCGCGAAGATCAGGTACAGTAGAAGGATAAGAAGAAGAAGAAGAAGAAGAAGAAGAAGGAGGAGGAGATAGACTCTGCCTGATTAAATTAGAAGTGTGATGCCTATTCCTAAACTTTTATGTTTCCTGCATGTACAGGGTAGTACTAAGTTCATTGGCATAGGTGAGTGGGCAGTACTAAGCTCACTGGGCACAAACTAGTAGTTGGCACAGACTTCTTTAAAGTCTTTTGACGCGCCATCTGACTCGTTTGAGGACGTTCTGTTCTGTGCCTATTAAGATAGGCATGTATGTCAGCATCTGGCACCACTTGATTGTTAGTCTATGACACCCTTAGCTTTCCTTATTTTATTCTTGGTATGCACAGAGTAGGGAAATCATGGCGCTGGCCTGATTGGCACGGGACAGCTTCGCACAAATCGGCTTGGTTTGGAGTAGGCAAAATTATCACGATCCGCACCCTTGAGTTAGGGCACGAGACGTGGGTACGTCCAGCCTACGCCGCAGTGTCGGCGGTAGAACGCTGTCCTAGGTCACAATATCTAACAATATAATGCTAAGCAGTTTATACTCCCCGAATGGGGGTGACATGATAAAAGTAGACTCAATCACAACTAAGGAAGAAGAAGCACGATATGATATAAAACTCAAGGAAAAACAGATGATAACATAGCTGATAGATAGATAAATAAACTGCTGAAGTGAAAGGAAATCCCAAGTATATCAGAAAGTCTAAGTGTCTAAGATAATACAAATCCCAGATCCCAAGTACCAATAAGTACAATCATCCATGAAATACTGAAATGAAAGCATCCTAGTCTAAGGGTATGTCATCCACAGCTAGTGGGGCCTGCTGATGGTCCAGGTCCAACATCTCATCTAAGGTGGCACCGTAATAGGTATCCACACCAGCCTCCTCCTCGTCCTCTATAATATTTTCAACAGGTCCAGTCAGGACAGGAGCGAGCACAATACATCTCAACAGATCATAGTAGGTTAGAAAATATAGACATGCAGTAGAGTAAGATACGGAAACTGAAAGAAGCATGGAATGTAAACAGAGGAAACTGTAATGGAAATATATATACTGTAAATAGAGAGCTAACTGTGGCTAGTGAGTCAGAGTACAATATAAACATATGAATAGCAAAGGAGATTCTGGGAACTATACTATGGAGTGATTCTGGGAACTACACTACTTGGATATTATTCACATGTTTACTTCTACTCCCCCGTACCCCCAATCAATATACAAGGATCCAGCCAGGTTATGTTATGATTCCATGTGAAGGCCCACAAGGGGTGATACATGGATAGCCCATAAATGGGTGATTCTGGGAATGCCCACAATGGGGTGATTCTGGGAATGTCCATAAATGGGGTGATTCTGGGAAGACTCTGTGATCATGAGAGTACATGTCACAAGTGATCGAAGAACCGTAAAGCATAGTGATACACCATGTAAGTGAAACGCACAGAACATGTAGTATACGATGCTCCCTGAGGGGATAACATCTCAAGAATGGATCCATATAGTACTAATCCGTGTTACCAACGTGACAGCATCAAGTAAAGTAATCTAAAGCAGGAAAATAATTCTAACAGGATATGAAATGATCAGAGAATGTACTCGCCTGGTATCTGAGTGTCCAACTGAAAAGTACTGTCCGAGGAGTGGTGTCTGGCTCCTATTAGAACAGCATAAGTCACAACAAGTCCAAAATGATAAAATGAAGCTCTACCATGCATTCTACATGAATCTAGGTCAAACTAGGCCAAAGTCAACTCTTGGTCAACTCTGGTCAACCCTAGAAGTCAAACTAGGTCAACTATGGTCAAACTATGTCAAACAAGTCCACACTAGGTCAAACTAGTCTACACTAGTCTAGTAAGTCTATTATAGGTCTAATAAAGTTGTACAAGCCTAATCTAGGCCTGTTAGTCAAACAGCATACACAGGCCATAGGCTATTCTATCTAGGCCAAACCAAACACATACAACATGCCAAATCTATATCTAACCAATACACTCTAGATATATGTAATCTCAAACATAACACATAAATATGAAATACATATATAAAGTTCACACACAAGTTATATATATATGGTACTTATATATATAAACTAACATAGCCTATAACCCATTGCAAATAGCTATATTAGATACCTATATGATACACAAACCATATTACATCACATATATACATATCACATTATATGTGTATACCCTACATTATGTATATATACATTACATTATATGTATATACAATAGGATTCAAAGAGAGGGGAAAAACTCAAGTGTCCATGTGTATGTGTGTGTGTGTGGTGTCTACATGTGTGTGTGGATGTGTGCATGAGGGTGTATGTGTAGGAAACAACATAGGACAGTAAAGAGAGAGAGGAAAGGGTGTGTGTGTGTGTGAGAGAGCATAATTGTGTGAGTAAAATGAGAGGGAAACTGTGAAGAGTGTGAGGGAGTAACCCCCCCAACAAAACACTAATGTATCATATTTCTAAGTGTCAAAACAAACTCAGTTTTGTGTATAGAGATAACAGGAAGTAAAGGGAAATATCAGTTCATTACAACTCATTTATCCTACAAAACTATTAAACAGTTTTCCCCCCAACTTAACATCCAGATCTAGAGCCCAACCCACATCCAAATCGACCCCAATTAGACATACCACTAGAATTCATATAGAAAATCAAGTTAGGGATTTAATAACATGCAATTAACAGTTTTATGTTTGCTAAAAGATTGTCTAAAACTCATAATCCAAAACTGAAAAGAAAATAGTAAAATATGCACAGGTTTCACAACAGTCCCAACCTTCATCCTATTCGAATCTAAAACACCACCATATCAACCAAAACTAAAACCCAAGTAAATAACTAATAGGAGAACAGGTTTAGGGACTAAAACCAAATCCTTCACAGCATAATTTAGTGAAATAATTGACCAAAAATCCATTTGAAAAACTGGAAATCTGTGTTAAAAGCATGTATCAGAAAAAATAGGGAAAGAGGAAATAATAATCAAAAATTGATTTTAAATAAATAAACAATGGATGGTAATGAACCAATATCATGAGCACGTGTCCCATGAAGTGTTTGTGTCCCTGCTAGACGACACAAACGTGTCCAACAGAGTAAAACACAAAAACAGTGTGCACTGACACAGAGACTGTGACAGTCTCGTGCGGGGGTGCACGCGTGTCGTGCACCCGACACAGAGCACTTCGTGTCTCGTGCTCGTATCCGCAGGTGCACCTAGGGTAGGTCTAAGTGTGTGTCACCCTGAAACGTGTCAGTGTGTGTCGTGTCCAGTAGTTTGAAGCCGTATCAGTGGCTAGGTGCACACTGTGTGCAGAACAGTGGAAGACCAATGCACGATTGATTTCTCATCAACCAGCCCACGAAATCTCATGAAACTTGGGAAGAGTGACGATAGACAGTGCCCCAATGTTCCTACGAAATTTCGTGTCAAGACATGCCGTGTCGTGTCCTGTGGAGACCCCGAGTAGCAGGGGATCCCCCAGGCCGCGCGCGAGGTCGTGTCCGCGAGTCCATTGCGACTCGGACACGACTCGAAACCACCTCAGCGATTCAAAATCATGTAAGCGACATCAAAATATAATTTTCCATTCAAAAATTATTCGAAAATAACACAAAATAATCTACAGTGGCATTTCTACAAACATGTTGCATAGTGCACTGATACGTGTCCTGTTTGGACACGAAAGCACACGAAAACCTATGGTTTCCTATTCCTACTGTTAGGTTAGGTCTAGGGCTCCCTAATGATGCAAAAATCTCAGGATTCTATGGTGGAAATAGGAAGTTACCTCAATGTATCAAAACTCTCAAAAGCTCTAATGAGTGATATTCTCCTTGATGGTGAAACTCCTCCAAATTGATAGAAAACTAAGAACAACCAATTCCAACAGCAAAAAAATAATAATTAGAACCTATTGCAACTTGTTTGGATTAAAAAGGAGGAAAAATGGATTTTCTAGGGATTTTTGAACATGGGGACTCACCTCTTTCTTCTCTTGCAATAAATTCCTAAGGAAGAGGCTAGCCCTAGATTTTAGGAGAGATTAAATAGTGGGGGAATCCCTAGGTTGGCTGGACAAAATATTAGGGTTAGGATTTGGGCACTTGACTAATGGGCTTTGGGCTTATTTGGCTAACTATTGATTTATTGGTTAAACACAAGTCATGGCTTATGACTTAAAACTCTACTTAAGTCAAATAACCATACTATTAGTCAACTCTAGTCTAACTAGGGTGGCATGACCTAATCAAGACCAAACTCAACTAGGGTTAGCTCCTAGGTTAGTCTACCATGGTCATTACTAGTCAAAGTCAACCTAGTCAACCCTCATTCAAACAATTCCAAAATAATTTCTAAAAATTCCCATAAATTCAAATAAATTCTAATAAATTTAAATTACCCCAAAAATGTCAAAAATACCCTCAAACTAGAAATGTGGTAGTGACAAATCTATCCTCCTTAAAAGAATTTCGTCCTCGAAATTGAAAGGCAAAATACATCTGATGAGAAGGATAGAAAGCATACCTCATTGTCCAAAAAGATACGGGTAGCGCTCGCGCATCTCATCCTCCCTCTCCCAGGTAGACTCTCCTGGAGAATGATGCCTCCATGCGACGCGCACCAAAGGTATCACCTGGTTCCTCAGAACCTTCTCCCGTCGATCCAGAATCTCCACTGGCTGCTCTGGATAGCTGAGAGAAGGCCCAACCTCTATCTCTGAATGATCGAGAATATGGCTAGGATCAGCCACATACCGTCTCAACTGTGATACATGAAATACGTTGTGGATCCCTACTAGTACAGGCGGCAAGTCTAGCCTGTATGCAACGTCACCGACTCTTCCGCTGATAACGAAAGGGCCGATGAAGTGCGGGCTAAGCTTCCTGCCTCCACCGAAACGTATCGTACCACGACTCGGAGATATCCTCAAGAAAACCTGGTCTCCGACCTAATCACAAGCAAGGTCTCAATTAATTATAATAAACAACATGATCAAAATCACAACAACAAACCTAAATCTAATCCTACTCTAATCTGTACCTCAAACTCCAAAGGCCTCCGGTGGCTATCAGCCCAGTGTCGATGTCTGTCCTGCGCCACATGAAGTTTGTCCCTGATGAGCTTCACCTTCTCGGCCGCATCAACAACCATCTCTGGCCCCAGTAAAGCTCGCTCACCAATATCATCCCAGGATAAGGGTGTACGACACCTACGCCCGTACAGAGCCTCAAAAGGTGACATCTCAATGCTGGCCTGGAAACTATTGTTGTAGACAAACTCCACCAAATGAAGATGATCCTTCCTGGAACCTCCAAAGTCCAAGACGCACGTCTGCAGCATATCCTCAAGGGTCTGAATAGTCCTCTCCGACTGTCCGTCCATCTGGGGGTGGTATGCGGTACTAAACTTTAGCTGAGTGCCCAAGCTAGTCTGCAGACTCCTCCAAAAATGGGAAGTGAAGCGACTATCCCGATCTGAGACGATGCTGACCGAAACTCCGTGAATCCTGACTATCTGCCGTATATACATCTCCGCAAGCCTCTTTGTAGACGTACCCACCTTGAATGGCAAGAAGTGGGCCGATTTGGTCAACCTGTCAACGATGACCCAAATTGCGTCTTTTCCTCCTGGTGTGCGCGGCAATCCTGATATAAAATCCATAGTGATATGCTCCCATTTCCACTCGGGAATAGGCAGCGGCTGCAACAATCCACCGGGCCTCTGCCTCTCTGCCTTGACCTATTGACAGACCAAATACCTAGCTACGAAGCGAGCCACCTCCCGCTTCATTCCTGACCACCAAACATGCTCCCTCAGATCTAGGTACATCTTGTTGGCACCCGGGTGTATAGAGTACTGAGATCTGTGGGCCTCCTGTATAACCTGCTCCCTGAGCTCTCCGCTGGGCACACATAACCTGGAACCGTGCCTCAAGGCACCATCCTCCGCAAGAGAAAACTCGCCATCCACCAATCCTGCACGAACCTGCTCTCGGAGACACCGCAGAGCAACGTCCTCAAACTGTGCCGACTTGATCCTCTTCACCAAGTCCGACTGTATCTGCAGGCCCCATAACTGCATCTGCACTCCGGGCATGATCACCTCAATCCCAAGGCTCTCCAAGTCAGCAAGCAAGTGACGGTCCATGGTCAAACATATGGCTGTCAAATACCTACTTAAGGCATCGGCAACCACGTTGGCCTTCCCTGGGTGATACTAAAGTGATATGTCGAAGTCCTTCATCAACTCTAGCCATCTGCGCTGCCTCATGTTCAGCTCCTTCTGAGTGAACACATACTTTAAGCTCTTGTGATCTGTAAAAATCTCCACCCTCTCCCCATACAGATAGTGCTTCCACAACTTCAGAGCAAATATCACCGCTGCCAGCTCCAGGTCGTGGGTAGGATAGTTCTTCTCATGGGGACGTAATTGCCTGGAAGCATAGGCAATCAACTTCCCATGCTGCTGCAGGACACAACCCAGCCCCTTCCCTGAAGCGTAACTATAAATAGTGAATCCCCCTGATCCTGAAGGCAATGTCAGAATCGGAGCTGTCGTAAGCCGCTTCTTCAACTCATCAAAAGCTGCATGACACTCCTCTGACCAAACATACTCAGCATCCTTCCAGGTCAACCGAGTCAACGGCTCTGCAACCCGGGAGAAATCCTGCACAAATCTCCGAAAATATCTTGCCAGCCCCAGGAAACTCCGGATCTCTGCCACTGAAGTCGACGATGCCCATGCCTCAACTGCTGCGATCTTCTTGGGGTCAACTGAGATACCATCTCCAGTCACCACATGCCCCAAAAAGTCAACCCGGTCCAAAAAGAACTCACACTTGGAGAGCTTTCCATAAAGCTGCTCCTTCCTGAGAGTCTTCAGCACTATCCTCAAGTGCTCCTCGTGCTCCTCCTCAGTCTTGGAATATACCAAGATGTCGTCAATGAACACCACCATAAACTGATCTAGATACTGGTGGAACACCTTGTTCATAAGGTTCATAAACACTGCTGGTGCATTGGTTAGCCCAAACGGCATAACTAAAAACTCAAACTGCCCGTACCGCATCCTAAAAGCGGTCTTGGGAATATCCTCCCTCTTCACCTTCACCTGGTGATATCCCGACCTCAGATAAATCTTGGAAAATACCCGAACTTCGCTCAACTGGTCAAATAGATCGTCGATCCGCGGCAATGGGTATTTGTTCTTGATCGTGAGGTTGTTGAGTGCCCTATAGTCAATACACATGCGTACTGACCCATCCTTCTTCGGTACGAACAACACTGGTGCACCCTATGGCGACGAACTCGAACGGATAAAGCCCTTGTCCTGTAGTTCGTCCACCTGCTTCTTCAGCTCCACCAGCTCACTGTTGTTCACCCGATAGACATGCTGAGAGATGGGCTCCGCTCCTGAAACCAAATCTATCGAGAACTCTATGTCTCTGTCTGGTGGCAATCCCAGCAACTCCTCTAGAAAAACATCCATATACTCTACTATGAAGGGGTATGGAATCGCCTGCTCCTCGACCGAGACTCCATAGAAGACTCCGCTGCTCTGCTCTGCCTGACGTCTGGAGTACTCGAACTCTGGCTCCCCCGTAGCTCTGAAAAGAACTCTACTCCCTCTGCAATTAATGCTGGCGTGGTGCCTGCTCAACCAATCCATGCCTAGTACTATATCGTAGTTCGACAATGGCATTACGAGCAGGCTCACCTCCAACTCACGGCCTCCCAAAACTACTCTCCGACCCTTCTAAACATCACGTACGAGGATAATGCCACCCCCGATCGTGATCTTGTAAGTCCTAGGCAATGATTTAGCTATGATACCATGTCTAATCGTAAAAGATACTGATATGAAGCTATACGAAGCACCGGAATCGAATAATGCAAATGCTGGACTGGAGTCGAGAAGAATCGAACCTGCAATCAGCTCTCCTATCGCCTCTGCATCCTCAGCTGCCATGGCAAAAGCTCGCCCCTGCTGGCCTCCCCTGGCCTGCTGCTGGTGCTGCACAAATCGCTGCTGCTGAGTCGGCAGGGCTGGTCCCCTCTGCTGGCCTGCTGCTGCCCTGGCTCCACCTCCCGGAGCTGCTCGTCCCGTGGTTAAGGTACACTCCCTCATCTGGTGATCTCCTGAGCCACATACCAGGCACTTACCCAGCCTCTTCCTACACTCGTTCCACCCGTGCCCTGGCTTCTTGCAATAAGCACAGGTGGTGGCCTGCTGCCTCGGTGCCTGCTGTTGTACCCTCTGCTGCTGATGCTGCACTGGCTGGTGCCTCGACTGCTGAAACTGCTGCGGCTGGAACCTCTGCTGCTGGTGGTGCTGCTGCTGAAAGTGCGGCCTCTTGGCCGGTCCTCCACTACTGCTGCCTCCCTGGGAGTCTCGCCCCCTCTTGAGCCTAAGCTCAAGATCATCCTCTGCAGCTAGTGCGTCCACCAAGATCTCCTCAAATGTAGCACTGCGGGCGTTCTTGGTGTAGGACTTGACCTCCTTTACCAAGCCCTTTCGGAACCTCCGGGCCTTCGTCGTCTCGGATAAGTCCTCCATAAATCTGCTCAGGCGGCAGAACTCTCCTGCGTACTCCTCCACGGACTGGCTCCCCTGGACTAGGGCCTCGAACTGGGTCTCGAGGGCTCCCAGTGCTGCGTCTGGAAAGAACTTCTCTTTGAACAGCTTCTTGAATGTTGCCCAAGTCTGTCCTGCTATGCCGACCCTCGGGTCGGTCTGGTACCATGTACGGGCCAGATCCTGCATCATGCTGGCCGCTGCCTCTATCTGGAGCCTCGTCGAAATCTCAGCCAGCCTGAAGATCTTCTCCATATGCTCGATCCACTCATCGGCATACAGGATCCCCTCTGTCCCTCGGAAGTCTCTAGGGTGCATCTTCTGGAAGTCCTGGATGCCCTTCTCCCGCGGCTGGTGCGATTGCGGGGATGCTGCTGTCTGAGCTACGACTCTCTCAACTGCTGTCACTGCCAGCTCAATGCCTCGAGTGAGCTCTGCCGTGTGTCTCTGCTGCTGGGTCTGCTGACCCTCAATGTACTGCCTGAAGAAGGCCATCAGCTGTACTGCGTCCACTGTCCCTGGAGGTGGCTGCTGGTAAGGATCCTCTGGAAGAACTGGGTCCTGCCTCCCTGCTGGTGGAAGCATACCCCCTGCTGCTGCTGCCCGGGCCTCAATACGAGCAAAGGTGGCAGGAGCTGCAGTCCCCTGGCCCGGCTGTACTGGCTAGGAGGTAGCAGTCCCCTCCATAGCATCCTCATGAATGGTACGCTACGATCGAGTCTCTACCATCCTGAAGATAGACAAACAAGAGTATCAATTTCTGAGAAAGAAGCGATATAACAAAGGCGGACAAATTAAAATTCAAAAGGATCAGCTGAAAATAAGGATTTAGATGGCAATAAAAGAATTTTTCCTAATGTGATCGAGTATCTAAAAAAATTTATTGTCATATATCCTACTGCAGGCTGTAGTGATACTCTAATTCGAATACCACTACACTTCTAATCTAGACCTGCATGGGCCACCACTAAAAATGTGTCACGACCCGCACCCTAGAGTTAGGGCACGAGACGTGGGTACGTCCAGCCTACGCCGCAGTGTCGGCGGTAGAACGCTGTCCTAGGTCACAATATCTAACAATATAATGCTAAGCAGTTTATACTCCCTGAATGGGGGTGACATGATAAAAGTAGACTCAATCACAACTAAGGAAGAAGAAGCACGATATGATATAAAACTCAAGGAAAAACAGATGATAACATAGCTGATAGATAGATAAATAAACTGCTGAAGTGAAAGGAAATCCCAAGTACATCAGAAAGTCTGAGTGTCTAAGATAATACAAATCCCAGATCCCAAGTACCAATAAGTACAATCATCCATAAAATACTGAAATGAAAGCATCCTAGTCTAAGGGTGTGTCATCCACAGCTAGTGGGGCCTGCTGATGGTCCAGGTCCAACATCTCATCTAAGGTGGCACCGTAATAGGTATCCACACCAGCCTCCTCCTCGTCCTGTGTAATATTTTTAACAGGTCCAGTCAGGACAGGAGCGAGCACAATACATCTCAACAGATCATAGCAGGTTAGAAAATATAGACATGTAGTAGAGTAAGATACAGGAAACTGAAAGAAGCATGGAATGTAAACAGAGAAAACTGTAATGGAAATATATATACTATAAATAGAGAGCTAACTGTGGCTAGTAAGTCAGAGTACAATATAAACAAGTGAATGGCATATGAGATTCTGGGAACTATACTATGGAGTAATTTTGGGAACTACACTACTTGGATATTTTTCATATGTTTACTTCTACTCCCCCGTACCCCCAATCAATACACAAGGATCCAGCCAGGTTATGTTATGATTTCATGTGAAGGCCCACAAGGGGTGATACATGGATAGCCCATAAATGGGTGATTCTGGAAATGCCCACAATGGGGTGATTCTGGGAATACCCATAAATGGGGTGATTCTGGGAAGACTCTGTGATCATGAGAGTACATATCACAAGTGATCGAAGAACCGTGAAGCATAGTGATACACCATGTAAGTGAAACGCACAGAATATGTAGTATACGATGCTCTCTGAGGGGATAACATCTCAAAAATGGATCCATATAGTACTAATCCGTGTTACCAACGTGACAGCATCAAGTAAAGTAATCTAAAGCAGGAAAATAATTCTAACAGGATATGAAATGATCAGAGAATATACTCGCCTGGTATCTGAGTGTCCAACTAAAAAGTACTGTCCGAGGAGTGGTGTCTGGCTCCTATTAGAACAGCATAAGTCACAACAAGTCCAAAATGATAAAATGAAGCTCTACCATGCATTCTACATGAATCTAGGTCAAACTAGGCCAAAGTCAACTCTTGGTCAACTCTGGCCAACCCTAGAAGTCAAACTAGGTCAACTATGGTCAAACTATGTCAAACAAGTCCACACTAGGTTAAACTAGTCTACACTAGTCTAGTAAGTCTATTATAGGTCTAATAAAGCTGTACAAGCCTAATCTAGGCCTGTTAGTCAAACAGCATACACAGGCCATAGGCTATTCTATCTAGGCCAAACCAAACACATACAACATGCCAAATCTATATCTAACCAATACACTCTAGATATATGTAATCTCAAACATAACACATAAATATGAAATACATATATAAAGTTCACACACAAGTTATATATATATATGGTACTTATATATATAAACTAACATAGCCTATAACCCATTGCAAATAGCTATATTAGATACCTATATGATACACAAACCATATTACATCACATATATACATATCACATTATATGTGTATACCCTACATTATGTATATATACATTACATTATATGTATATACAATAGGATTCAAAGAGAAGGGAAAAACTCAAGTGTCTATGTGTATGTGTGTGTGTGTGTGTGGTGTCTACATGTGTGTGTGGATGTGTGCATGAGGGTGTGTGTGTAGGAAACAACATAGGACAGTAAAGAGAGAGAGGAAAGGGTGTGTGTGTGTGTGAGAGCATAATTGTGTGAGTGAAGTGAGAGGGAAACTGTGAAGAGTGTGAGGGAGTAACCCCCCCCCCCCCCAACAAAACACTAATGTATCAGATTTCTAAGTGTCAAAACAAACTCAGTTTTACGTATAGAGATAACAGGAAGTAAAGGGAAATATCAGTTCATTACAACTCATTTATCCTACAAAACCATTAAACAGTTCCCCCCCAACTTAACATCCAGATCTAGAGCTCAACCCACATCCAAATCGACCCCAATTAGACATACCACTAGAATTCATATAGGAAATCAAGTTAGGGATTTAATAACATGCAATTAACAGTTTTATGTTAGCTAAAAGATTGTCTAAAACTCATAATCCAAAACTGAAAAGAAAACAGAAAAATATGCACAGGTTTCACAACAGTCCCAACCTTCATCATATTCGAATCTAAAATACCACCATATCAACCAAAACTAAAACCCAAGTAAATAACTAATAGGAGAACAGGTTT
Organism: Iris pallida; assembly: GCA_029216955.1. Taxonomy (NCBI): domain Eukaryota; kingdom Viridiplantae; phylum Streptophyta; class Magnoliopsida; order Asparagales; family Iridaceae; genus Iris; species Iris pallida. The sequence continues at coordinate 17,367 of JANAVB010035463.1, forward strand.
AGGGACTAAAACTAAATCCTTCACAGCATAATTTAGTGAAATAATTGACCAAAATCTATTTGAAAAACTGGAAATCTGTGTTAAAAGCATGTATTAGGAAAAATAGGGAAAGAGGAAATAATAATCAAAAATTGATTTTAAATAAATAAACAATGGTTGGTAATGAACCAATATCATGAGCACGTGTCCCATGAAGTGTTTGTGTCCCTGCTAGAGGACACAAACGTGTCCAACAGAGTAAAATACAAAAACAGTGTGCACTGACACAGAGACTGTGAAAGTCTCGTGTGGGGGTGCACGCGTGTCGTGCAGCCGACATAGAGCACTTCGTGTCTCGTGCTCGTGTCCGCAGGTGCACCTAGGGTAGGTCTAAGTGTGTGTTACCCTGAAACGTGTCAGTGTGTGTCGTGTCCAGTAGTTTGAAGCCGTATCAGTGGCTAGGTGCACACTGTGCGCAGAACAGTGGAAGACCAATGCACGATTGATTTCTCATCAACCAGCCCACAAAATCTCGTGAGACTTGGGGAGAGTGACGACAGACAGTGCCCCAATGTCCTTACGAAATTTTGTGTCAAGACACGCCGTGTCATGTCCTGTGGAGACCCCGAGTAGCAGGGGATCCCCCAGGCCGCGCGCGAGGTCGTGTCCGCGAGTCCATTGCGACTCGGACACGACTCGAAACCACCTCAGTAATTCGAAATCATGTATGCGACATCAAAATATAATTTTCCATTCAAAAATTATACGAAAATAACACAAAATAATCTACAGTGGCATTTCTACAAACACGTTGCATAGTGCACTGATACGTGTCCTATTTGGACACGAAAGGACACGAAAACCTAGGGTTTCCTATTCCTACTGTTAGGTTAGGTCTAGGGCTCCCTAATGATGCAAAAAATCTCAGGATTCTATGGTGGAAATAGGAAGTTACCTCAATGTATCAAAACTCTCAAAAGCTCTAATGAGTGATGTTCTCCTTGATGGTGAAACTCCTCCAAATTGATAGAAAACTGAGAACAACCAATTCTAACAGCAAGAAAACAATAATTAGAACCTATTGCAACTTGTTTGGATTAAAAAGGAGGAAAAATAGATTTTTCTAGGGATTTTTGAACATGGAGACTCACCTCTTTCTTCTCTTGCAATAAATTTCTAAGGAAGAGGCTAGCCCTAGATTTTATGAGAGATTAAATAGTAGGGGAATCCCTAGGTTGGCTGGACAAAATGTTAGGGTTAGGGTTTGGGCACTTGACTTATGGGCTTTGGGCTTATTTGGCTAACTATTGATTTATTGGTTAAACACAAGTCATGGCTTATGACTTAAAACTCTACTTAAGTCAAATAACCATACTATTAGTCAACTCTAGTCTAACTAGGGTGGCATGACCTAATCAAGACCAAACTCAACTAGGGTTAGCTCCTAGGTTAGTCTACCATGGTCATTGCTAGTCAAAGTCAACCTAGTCAACCCTCATTCAAACAATTCCAAAATAATTTCTAAAAATTCCCATAAATTCAAATAAATTCTAATAAATTTAAGTTACCACAAAAATGTCAAAAATACCCTCAAACTAGAAATATGGTAGTGACAAAAATGCCTTGGTACTCTGCGCGCACTGGCACAGCTTGTTTAGCATGGCACTTATGGGCAGAAGGAAGTGAACTTTGAATAGAAGTAGAGTTTTTGTCAAGAGATGTTTTGGCAATGATTAGCGTAGAGGCACAATCGAGTGAGTTTTCTACCTAGTCCAGGAGTGGGGAAGAATGAGGAATGGCCATTAGGCGCTTTCCCTTGTCTTGAGTAGCTGTAGCAATAATTAGCGCAAAAGTGGACTTCAAAGTCCAGGTGGTGCGCGCTTTGTTTATGGTAGTAGCAATGGTGGCACGCTTGGCAGCAGCACGCTTGGTACCCCTGGTGCCAATTAATTCTTCTTAAGAAGTTCGATCGAAATCAACGACCAAAGTCTCCTGCATCGTACCGACTGACACAACATCGCATTAAGTTGTCACTTTCTCGTCAAAGAAGAAATGTGACCCCAGCAGATTGTCCATTTTGTTTGTAAAAACAAGAGTCTAAGGAAAAGACTTAAATATAAACTAAGAAAAAGAAAGTATAGGAGTACAATTTGATTTTGGAAAAGTACAACTATAGGAATCTGATCAGAAGACAATCACTTTATCCCTTAGACGATGTGATATCGATAGAGAAAAGCTCTTGAACGTGTTACAGTAGCCTTGTCAAAAGATTATGATCATTAATGATGCCTTGAGAAGTGATTTTGAACCCTATTTATAGAGTTTTAGGATAAATGCCAGGCAGTTACAATGATTGGCGCACAGTACAAAACAGGCTGATTATGCACTATTTGGCACACCATATTCTGTTTCATCTATTTGTGAAAACGGTTAGCTTAACTGCATGAGATGCATGGCATTCTATGATAGAAGTGCGCTTGGTCGTAGGCTGTGTTGCGTGTACATTCTTCGAGATTAGTGGCATGCACGCCACATCATCTTTAACTGCTTCTGAATGAAAATAAATGAATTGTGCACCTTATTGATTGGCGCTCATTGTGAAATGTGCTGAACATTAAGTCTACGAAGAGTTGGTCACTTCGTGCCAATAGTAAATGGCACAACATAACTGACAAACATCATCATAAAAAATCTGACACAATCCTCCTCGAGCGTCGTGCGCTCGGTATTCGAAAGGATTTTTCTAGATTGTTGTGTTGTCATTCATTATGAATGACGACTTAGCTTCTCGAGGAAGCTCATACGTGGCAGCCTGTGCTATCTAATATCCGGCACCATATAATGATGTGCGCTATTTGATAAATAAGGCCCGACGCCATCTGTAGATGGCGTAATGCATTCGTTTGGCATTTTTAAAGCTTCTGCAAACCCAAGGATCAAGAAGGACAGGAATATTGGCACTAGCAGCTACTAGGGTCCATCGAAACGGACCAACACTCAAGCGAGGCTACCTCAAAATCCGACATCCCAGCAGCAGTATCATTCTCCTATCTGAGCTACGGCATTACCAAAATCGCAGAGGCAAATTCATACCCATCTTCCTTATGTGTTCTACAAGCGGACGGGATAACATGTTGACGGGTGTCGCAAAAGATTGGAATAATATTTATTTTATGGATCTGTCACCCACCAGGTGAGAGACTGCCCTACAGCCTTTACTCTCTGGGAATGAGCACCAGAACCTCAGCAGAGGGTCCACCTTTTCAGACTCAGCAGCCGCAGGGACGGGCCTACCTCATGACAGCTGAAAAAGTTGAGACAATTCCAGTTTTGGATGAATGATGAAGACATGAGCTTTTCTTGCTTGGTTGGCAAAGACATGGATCACAAATCGCAATCCAATTCTTCCTTAGATTTTTTCTTAGCATCTAGAAACTGTTTGTTTTCTGTTCGAGATTTGATCCTGTAGACTCTTTTCCTTACTGTTTGTTTCTTAGTACCTAATAAACTTCTCCTTTAGGGGACCTATCATCAATGACTAATATCTCTAGTTCTCTTAGATAAACCATTTTGAATTCTCTGAAACTCCTTTGCAAATCCCTATGAATAAGGTTGAGAGACCATCCAATGACCTACTATGGCGGGGCAGTTGTGCACTGCAGTCATTTATCTAGATTATGGAGACTGCGGGTTCACTACAGCCAGCTACGCACTAACGAGGCATGGACTCTAAGTTGAAGTGATTATATATATATATATATATATATATATATATATATATATATATATATATATATATATATATGATTTTCGAATATTATTGAGACTTTGTCTGATCCTTGAGTTACCCCATCAATATTGTTTAAAGTGGATAAAGTTGATAGAATATTCGGTGACCTATTACTATTTGAGTCATAGAACTAAGAGTTTTAGTGCAGCCAGATGTACATTGTAGGGGCATGAATTCTCGGTAAAGTGACTTCAGATATATATGTAGTTTTTGGATACTATAGAGACTATATCTTATTATCATACGATTATTGATTTTACCCGAGTCACAAATCCTTGTACTCCCATTTGAAGTGGTACTTTTCCTAATCCCTCATTCAGTAGACTCCAATATTTTATGTCTTCTTAATAAATCATTGACGTTCTTTTCTTTCTTGCCTTATTCTGTTCTCGAAACATTATTTAATTTTCCCTATTTTGTGGTCATTCGATTCATTCTCGATCGTGCTTATATTTTTCGTGCCTAAGATGATTTTGTTCGTGACTATACTTTGATTTTATCCTAAAATTATGCTGAACTAATTTGATCTTTATTAATTGTGTCATTTTTAATTTCTATATCTGTTTATTCTTGGTTGTGTCTAGTCGTGCTATCTGAAATTTCGAGGACAAAATTTTTCTAAGGGGGTAGATTTGTAACCTCCATTTTTCAAATTTTATAAAAAGTTTCTCTTGACCTATTTTTCTCCATTAATTATTTATTAAGATAGAAATTCTCGTAAATTACCTATTAGATTTAACTAATATTTTGCTCATTAATAATTAGTATTCTTGTATTACTTATTGACTATTACATTTACCTACTATTTTGGAAACCCTAAGACTTGGATTAAGGGCCCGTTTGGTTTGCAGGATTGGACAACGTAATGTAATTGGCATTACGTTGTCAATCTAACTCGAATGTTTGGTTGGACAAAAAAATTTAGATGTAATGTAATCGCGATTACAAGTTTGATTACATTACATCAGTTTCTTCTAAACTCAATTACATCATAAACCTATGTAATCGCAATTACATTACAATTTAAGCGGAAGGTTGGTATGCTATAATTTGGTCTTTTTGTTCGTTTTTGGTTATTTTTTGTTGTTTTTGTTTGTTTTTGGTCATTTTTGTTCGGTTTTGGTCGTTTTTGTTCGTTTTTTATCATTTTGTTCGTTTTTGGTCATTTTATGTTATTTTTGTTTGTTTTTTTGTCGTTTTTTGTCGTTTTTGGTCGTTTTTTGTCTTTTTTTTCATTTTTTGTTATTTTTGTTCGTTTTTGGTTGTTTTTGTTTTTTTTTGTTCGTTTTTGTCCTTTTTTGTTGTTTTTGTCCTTTTTTGTCGTTTTGTTCTTTTTTGTCATTTTTGTTCGTTTTTTGTTGTTTTTGCTTTTTTTTATCGTTTTTTGTTGTTTTTGTTCGTTTTTTGTCATTTTTGTTCGTTTTTCGTTGTTATTGTTTGTTTTTTTTGTCGTTTTTGTCATTTTTTTTGTTGTTTTTGGTCCTTTTTTTGTTCGTTCTTTGTCGTTTTTGTTCGTTTTTTGTAATTTTTGTTTGTTTTTTTTCATTTTTGTTCGGTTTTTTGTCGTTTTTGTCCTTTTTTTTGTTCTTTTTGTCGTTTTTGTTCGTTTTTGTCATTTTTGTTCGTTTTTGGTTGTTTTTGTTTATTTTTTTGTCGTTTTTGTCCTTTTTTGTTGTTTTTGTCCCTTTTTTTTGTCGTTTTTTTGTTCTTTTTTTGTCATTTTTTTTCCGTTTTTCGTTGTTTTTGTTTGTTTGTTTTGGTCGTTTTTGTCCTTTTTTTTGTTGTTTTTCGTCTTTTTTTGTTCGTTTTTTGTAATTTTTTTTCGTTTTTTGTCATTTTTGTTCGATTTTTTGTCGTTTTTGTCCTTTTCTTGTTCATCTTTGTCGTTTTTTTTTCGTTTTTTGTCATTTTTGTTCGTTTTTGGTTATTTTTGTTTATTTTTTTGTCGTTTTTGTCCCTTTTTTTTGTTTTTGTCCGTTTTTTTGTCGTTTTTGTTAATTTTTTGTCATTTTTGTTCGTTTTGGTTGTTTTTGTTATTTTTTTTGTTCTTTTTGCCCTTTTTTTGGTCGTTTTTGTTGTTCATTTTTGCCTTTTTTTTTATCGTTTTTGGTCAATTTTTATGTTTTTTATCGTTTTTGTCGATTTTGCACATTTTTTGCCATTTCTGCATGTTATTTATCGATTTTTGTCGATCTTGTACGTTTTTGACCATTTTTCACGTTTTTATCGTCTTCTATCGTTTTTTGTCGATTTTGCATGTTTTTGTCGCTTTTTTTTTTTATCATTTTTTGCTTTTTTGGGGGTCTTTTTCACTTTTTTTGGTCGTTTATGCTCGTTTTTTCTTTTTGTTTGTTATTTTTGTCGTTTTTGGATTTTTTTTGCAAGTTTTATAATCTTTTTGTCGTTTTTTGCTCGTTATCATTATTGGTCACTTTTATGGTTTTCAC